>JAQGBI010000133.1:0-28473 GCA_034698325.1 Sminthurinus elegans | reverse complement strand
TACCGATTTTTTTCCTATAAGTTTGATGCAAGGATCATTAAGATCCGTTCAGCCGTTCAGGCCTCAAAGAGTACCAAAGATTTTTCCAATACGAATACATAAGGGAAAATTTATCTCGTGCCCCTTAAATACAGATATGCATGAGTATTGTAGATTATTTATTTATTTGTGGACAGAACTTCGACTAGATTTTAATTGATTACTCTTTTATTACCAAATACTAATTACCAAGTGCATGAAAGAAAAATAATTTGAAAGGTTCAGAGGAGTCTCCATTTAATTTTTAATTGCTGTGTGCTGTGCATTTCATTAAAATGTGCAACATGCATCATGCATTTCAAACCCTGCCCTATGTATGCAATGTCACTGTCACTGTCACTTTGGTTAAAATTGCAGATTGTTTTTATGGCGACTTGTTTATGCACTTTTAACTTTCGTGTAGGTGTAAATGTACTAAATACAAAATACCACTTGCACTAATTTACTAGATACTAGACATTGATTTAGTTGCGCACTGGATGGATTAGGATTTTCAATTTTCCATTAATCCTACAACCCACTTGCCAAGCAGTTTGTTTGAGATTGCACGGATAACAGACGCACGTTTTTAAAGTTAAACTTGTCTATATCGTTCGTTCCTTGTGTTTTGTGGTCTAAAGTACAAATATTAAAGAGACATTTAGCCTGTAGCTTGGAAGCATGTCGCACACGGTAAATGCTAAATCATAACATAAAGTGAAAGCAAATTTTAAGAAGATAAAAGGAAAACATACATTCTGATTAAATGTAGAATTTTCCGGGGAAATGTAGATGTTAAATTTATGATATATGTGTAAAACACATGTAAAATATAAAAGGTATCAACAGTAAATGAAAATAAAATTTGCAGTGGTAGCTGGTACTTTCCAGTTTCTAGTTACTAGACGACAATCTACAATCTTAAATGGGATAATATTGTTATGACTGTGAAACCGGAATTTAATCTGCGGCGTAGTTCGTGTCTTGTGTTCTTGTTCTTGTTCATGTCAATTGGAGATTCCAGGTTCCAGGTAGCAAGCAGATTCTCAAGGTTCCAAATTACGTGTTTTACTCAAATATGACAAGTGCAAGTGGACAAATAAAATTAGAGGTGTTGATTAGACAAACTTACTGTTTAGTACAGGATTGTCTCTCTCTACTCTCAAGTCTCGAGTAATAACTCAGGTTACAGAGTATGCAAGTTGTCAGTGTATCAGTAGACTTTTACTTACTCTAATTAAAATTTCAACATCTCTCTCTCTCTCTATTTCTTTCTCACACACACATTCTCTCATTTACCTTTCCATGATTAATGACTATTAAATTCGGGGAAAAAGAGACATGGAGAATACAGGATACGCCAGCCTAAGGATATTTAATTTGTATCTATCTAGTTTAGTGTCAAACGTTCCCACTTGAAACTCTTTCATTTTCACACCTCTTCCCTTTGAACAACCAGGAAGATGAGAACAAATGGACATTCGTAATCCCTACGATGATGAGAGAGAAATGAGGAAGAGAAAGTGCATTTCGAAATAATAAAGATGATGAAGGTCATGTCCTGTTTTGTAATCACTGATTAGTGATTACAGATATTTGGAAAAGACAAAAGAACACATACGTTTGTAAATATTTAATACAATCCGCTTTTGCCCTTGACATTTATTGGGTACACAGTACACCGGAATCAAAATCAATAGCTACAAATTACACTGGACATTGGACGTTGGAAGTGATCAGAAGGCGTGAAAGGAAAACAAGAGTACTCCGTAAACTGTGACGCATCCAAAATTCAATGCTGTAGTATTTTTTTAGTTATTCCAGTCATTGAAAGTTGTAAATGGTAAAGGTGTTTACAGATCATGCAAACTAACGACAAAACAAGAAAACTTGCCAAGGCGAGGCTTCATAAAGTTTTGAGAATGTTTCAAAACTGGTGTGAGCTTTGAATAATTATTGCATAATTTTAAATTTTAAAACACCGATGAAATATGCCATACATGTTATATGTTATGTAATGCAAAACAAAACACAACACAACAAAACCACACAAAATCTTATTTACACATTGCATATAACTTCATAAATCATAATAAACAGTTCCAAATGGGAATGAAAACTTGAAAACTTGAGTAATCTTTCATGCACTTGATTCTATATAAATTTAAATTAGTGCCAAATCCCATTTTCAATCTTCAAATTTAAAGCAAAATCTTGATTCTTGATCCGTACTTGCGATTGTATAGTGTAAGGTATAATATCATGTCTGGGTCTCTAGTTTAATCAATTATTATTATTATTGTTGTAAGCGTGAGTGTTATCATCCAAAAAGCAAATAAAAGATCAAATAATGTTATGCATCTATAGAATGTAGGAATCCTTTAATGTGATGCTAATCCGAATTAAAACAAGTAGAATTATTATCTCTGTTTTGGGTGGGATCAAAGCGGAAACTTGAGTCACCACTTGAGCTGTGTAGTCTCAAGTCTCAATCTCAGCAAACAATAAACAGGGAAGGCTTAGATGAGTCTTGGTCGTGTCTTAATTTCTGAATTCTGAATTATACAAGACACTAGACAGTAAATATTATTCAGCATTCAGCAAGTTGATCAAAATACATTACCTAAAGATCAACAAAACATTTGTGGGAAGGTGGAGGCACAAGAAAATTCTACAAAGGTTACGGTATCTTTTACCTGTCTAAAAATAATTCCTGTTATTATTATGCTGAACAAACTAAAATTAAGTTAGAGGAGAAGATCTTACTCCCACGCTTCAATTAAAAACAAGCAGTTGTGTACAATGTACACTGTACAATGTACAACCTTAACATTTTCTTCTTATTTTGGAAATGTGAAGCTCTGGCGTTTCGTGCATTCCACAATAAACTAACACATGAAAACTAGAGCATGTGTAGTAAGTAGTAAATTAATATGCGCTCATCTCCCACCTACAATCTGTTATTTCATACTTAATATAACTTTCATCATCTTCCACACTTTAAGCTAGAAATATTTATATGTTGTTCATTTAAGTAAAATTATAGTGGATGAAATCAAATATCATAGGTGAGATTTGAGACGTGATTCAAAGCAGTGCGTGCTATTCACTTCGCGACAAGCTTTGATAAAATAATTCTAATACATTCCGTTCAAGTTCACAGCTAATAAATTGAAGAGAGCGGTAAGCTGAAATATGAAATATTTATGAAGCATGCATTCCAAAAGCCGAAAGCCGAAATATCAACCGATTCCACAGAAATGTGGAAATATAATAAGCAGAAATAACCTTTAAATGCTATGAGTAAAGCTTCATGTGTGCCTTTTCCAGTTTCCAATTTATTCGTCATTTATTGTCATTTGCCGTTTTCCCTGGGTATTTTTCTGATTTTATATTTCTAACTATTGAGGAATCAAAGTCCTCATAATCCTCATCCACAAATCCTAAACCAATTGAGAATTGAGAATGCATTGGAAGTTGAAATGAAAAGAGGATTGAAAAGAAGTGTAGGAGATTGAGAATTCAGAATTATTGTTATTATTATTGAATGTGAATAATGGATGTGATGAACTGGAGAAATTATGTACTTCAGTGGGTATTACTCGGCGCTGTATTTTTGACTAGTGTATGACTTTTCTTCCATTCCATATTTGGTGACAATGCCAATGTGGATAAGAATGGATACAAGTATGTACATTGTACAATTTATGTGTATTTGAACTGTTGTAGTTGAGTCTGGAGTCTGAAGTTTGCTCTTGATACGTTTTGTACCTATTTTGTCACACTTTTGAGTTTGAAGTTTTGAGTTGGGAAAAAGAGGGATACATTGTAATATGATGTAGGTATAAATTAGCTGTTAAATAACGATAATGTACCTCATAAGTTAAGTTTAAAGGTCATATCAAGTTTTCGTCCTGGGACAACTTTACATACTCCTACACTTTTGCTCAAAAGCATTGGCAGTTTCTGAATACATGCTTGCACATTGCACGTACAATACAACATACTACATACTTGACTAACTACTAAATACAGTCACTGGAACAGACGGAAAAAAAGCGAACAGAAGCACACATTCTTTGTTGATCTTTGATGTAGATGATGTAGAAAATAGAAAAGGAGATTCAGAGAGATAAAAGTTAAAAGTTGAAAATTGTTTGGAGTGAAGCGACGTGAAAGATCTGATGTTCGAGTTACGAGTTGAGAGTTGAGAGTGGATAGGCCATTCTTCATACTACATATTGCACAGTCCATGAGTAGGTACATGTATGGATATTATTGTTATTGTTATGGGACATATTATTGACCCCTAAGGACCTCATAAGACCTAATAAAAGGCTCATTTTCACCGGACAAATAACTTGCACCTATTCTTCTTTATACTGTCTCTACCCCACACTCAATTTCCAATAGATTTCAAATTTACTCTTATTATCCTTCTCCTTCTTTACACTCTTTTGTCCTTTGTCGTTCTTCATTCTTCCTTGTTCGTCTTCGACTTATAAAAGTCATTCATCTTGAGAAAAAAAGAAGCAGCTGCTTGCTCCTTCCTCGCTTATTTGCTATTTGTGTGTATTGTGTATTGTGTATGTGTAAAACATATGTATCTTTCCTCTACTATTTAATCTGTATCAACAGTATGTATAATGCTGTGTACACTGTACACTACATATCGGTATAACTTATTGCCATTCATCCGTTATCGTTTATTGTAGATAAGTCGAAATAAAAGTAAAGCTATTACCCTGAAAAGAGTGCAATGTCAATGAATGTATACTTACAATATACAATTTTCTTTCTCACCTCCTTAAAAATCAAAAAGAGCGAGAGAAGGGAAGAATGTATAACTTTACTCCATAATATCACAACAAAAGTTTGCCTCTTTTTTTCCATAGCTATAGAAAATCACAAGGAAAAAGTACTGCATATCTGCAATCTGTATCCCATCTGTATGTACACTGTGCATTGTACGTATTAAAGAACTTTTATTTAAAAAGATTTTGAGGAGATTGTCGTCGTGGATGAAATGTCAAATACATACAATCACTACCGTAGAAAAATATATTGTGCACACATTCAGAATTCAGAGTATTATTTGCTACTTTGACTTTATACTTCTCATAATTTTGATACTCTAGTTGGAATCACACTGCCTATAAATTGTGTTCATGTGTAACTCAACGATAATGAAGGACAATTTACTCTACTTATTTATCCATACAATATACAATACATGCTATAATAGACGACAGAAAGGTTTACGTTTATATCCCATTTATTTCAACATGAACTACTATCTGTATCCAATATCACTTCATGTTATGTGAAACTGTGGCATGCGGCAACATGTGCGTCGGTAAATATAATATAAAAATGCAATGGTGAATGGTAATATGATGAGACAGGGAAAATGAAGGCAAATGTTTGATTTGTCACACTGAAAGATACATTTTTGACTCCAAAGTGTACTGTGTCTGTAAAAGGTAAATGGTTATTGAGGAAAAAAATGACGTTCCAAATTCCAGATTTTCAGATTGCAACATGAGTATTATTATTATTGCTATTTACGCTTCTTGAGACTTGATATTGACGATTGAGGACTGACGGCTGCCTGGAACCAGCTCAAATGCATACTTTCTTTGGTAAGTTAAAGGTAGAAAACTTTTTACACTGCAAGTTACTTATCCAAGAGTAATAGTAATAGTAAATACTTTCATTGCATCAAATGCAATGACCTATAAAACGGAACAACTATTATTGTCAAAGGGAGATATGACTCGCCTAGATAGACATAGATATACCAACTAGTTACAGAGAGATGCCGGTCGTCGATTGAGATTCTTAGATGTCTTATCCTGCTCAGATTTCCTTCGCCACGTCCCTTAAAATGTAACAAGCGAAAGTCAATCAGCCATTCAGAAATGAATGACCTTTTCTTGCTATGTAGGTACGTACATACATAAAAAAGGTCCTGCATGATGTATTCAATGTGTTATGGCAAACAGCTTTCAATGTATTCAAAATGCATGGCTAGGACATTGTATACTTTATACTTTAAGTACGTGCTGCATAAAATGCATAGGTAACGATAGTCAGTCAAGTCAATCAAAATGAATGGTTTGGGTTGCATATAGACAGAAATAATGGAGCTTGTCGGAAGTTCATCTACAGTCTGCAACTTCTTTTTTCTTTCTTTGATTCTTTTCTAACTACACCTTCCTCATTTCCAGTTCCATTTCTTTTTCATACAACACCATTGTGAAAACGTTTTAGAGTAGATAATATAGAGAGTAGAGAGCATACATATGAAAGGTAAATGTATATTCTATTTACTATTTACATATACTACACATGAACATAATTTTGTCGCGCTGTCAATCTAAGAGTATTTTAAAGTCATTGTAAATTGGGCATTGTGTAGTGTATATGAATGGTATGTAGTCCGTAGTCTGCACTCTGTGAATGAACTGACTAAATTTCCTTTTTATTCTCACACCCTGAATCCTGATGGCTCCTTGGTCAAACATTTCAGCATACTCTCCGTAATACAATTTTCTCATTCATTTTAGGTTCTAAGCATACAGTTAGTGCATAGGGAATATAGAATATAGGAACTGCTTGTTACTAGCTACTGTACTACACATAACTCAAAGTTGACTGAATGAATACAAAGAGGCAGGGACACATTTTCCAAATTGGCTAGGTAAGTAATTTGACGTTGCAGGGAGTAGGACCCTTAGCCATTTAGTTTTTAGTCGTAAAAGTCAGTACTCAATACACAAGGCATATCTAAGGATTTAGAAAAGTGAGACTTTTTGTCATATTATAAAAGTCATAACCAAAGTTTGAAGATTAATGAGCATCTTTTTGTGCTTGTTCAAAAATAATTTCTAACCTTTTGAAAATTACGCTATAGATAGAGGAGATTGCAAAATTTTACAGTATGCGAAATTATGTGTAGCAACGCATGATAGATTATTGCATGATATTGTATACATATAGAAAATCATATTCTTTATTCTTTGAAATGTACCATCAAATTTTAAATACAAAAATTTACAAATATGGTACTTAAAATACACAAATAATACGTACTGGCTACTGGCTCAAGAATTTTATTAATTACTAGTATTATGCTTTCCTAACTATGTTTTATTACTGAGCTTTTTCCTTTGGAGTATTTTCTGTAGCCTATACAGAATGTAAGTAGGTGTACAATATATTTACAATTATCCCTGCCTTCGTTGTATATCTGAACTATAAAGCTAGTTGATAAATATAGCAATAATTATTACAAAGTAGTTTTCAGCACAAAGATTTTTGAATTATAACGAAATAAAAATTTAAGTAATATGTAACATTTTATAACATTATAGTTTACATTGGTAACTTTTTTTGAGTAAAAATAAAAAATAGTATCAAATGGTAAGTATCATTAATATGGTTGCAAATTTCATACCAATATAATTACCACAATGACTATTATTATGAGCAGTCATTGAACTTAATACCCAAAAGTTCCTCTGTTACGTTGAACAGGTCATGAGCCATTTTATCATCTAGTGCTTCATCTGCATTTTGCCAATAGCGTCCAAATCTGTATAATTTTCCAGATTCTCCAGCACATTCCGTTGTTAGAGCACAATAAATCACAGTTTCAGCTCCCTGTAATATAATATATTATAATATTATATCAAAAACTACTATTATAATTTTCATCTTTTATGTAACAAGCTTTGTTATTTACAATCCATAAAAATAGAGATAGACAACTACAAATAATTATTAAAAAGATGAATAATTACTGATAAAATCACTGTATACTGTGTATTGAATTACCTGTTCAGGTGCGCTACTGAATGGTTTCAAACCGGATAGCATAGCACGGTTGAACCATGACATTCCGTCAAATAAACCCTGTGTAAAAGTCAAATAATACATTATATATAACAGATTATAGTCATACTCTGTAAACACATTATGCTATTTATTACTAGCTATGTATTTTATATAATAATAATATTGTAAAAATTACGGTATTGACGAATCCTGGACACAGTGAATAAGTTTTCACTTCAGTTCCCTCTAGACGTTTAGCGAGTTCTCGTGCAAATAGTATTACGGCCAATTTGGAATTATTGTATGGCTTCAAATTCTGAAATCCAACGGATGAATCTTTTTCCATATTGACGTCATTTACATCTAGATATGCATTCTCATGCGCTAGAGAGCCCAAACAAACAACTCGACTGTTCCCTCCTTTTTTAATTAGTTTCATCAGAGATAAAGTAAGTAAAAAATGTCCAAAGTAGTTTGTGGCCATATTTAATTCATGTCCAGCTTTGGTTCGTTCTAATGGACTTTGAGCTCCAAGGTATCCTGCATTGCATATCAAAATGTTGATGTGAGAAAATCTATTTGTTATTTCTTTGGCACAAGATTTCACACTATCCATGTCAGACAGGTCCAGTTTAAATACAAACTGTATAACAAAACAAAACAAAGGTTATATTTCATCATTAGTACTTATGCACATTTTTTGATGTACGACGTATTACATATAGAATATAATACATATATAGCAGTATAATGTATAGGAACAAAAACATGAGAATTATAGTTAGTCTAGTACAATTTTCAATTTTACATACCAATGGTGCATTTGGAATCTTTTGTTTGATTTCTGCAACAACGCTTTCAGCTTTTTCTACATTTCTGCAGCATAAGATGACTATAGCGTTTCTTTTTACAAATTGCAATGTAAGTTCTTTCCCAATGCCTATGAAGTAGTATTATAATTTAAAGATAGAAAATTAATTATAAATTCAGATCAAAATCCGTGATCTGTGTAAAGATCAATAAAATAAAATATGGTATTATTAATAATAATAATAATCATAACATTTTTTGCATTAAAAAAGTACCTGCATTTCCACCAGTGATTACAACGATTTTTCCATCGATTGGTTCTTCTCCTGTGGAATGAAAAATAAAACATTTTTGTATTTCCTGAGAATTTATTATAACTAGAAAGAATTCATTAACTAAAGAAAGACTGAAAATAAATTAAATAAAAATTCACCTGTTCTGTCATCCAGATTTCTAAATTTGTGTCCAACTCGATTCTTTAAGTAACTGAGTAATGACGGAACTAACTTGGCAATAGACATTTTTACGGGGAGTCTGGAAAAATAACAACAAAAATAAAAACGTTTTCAATGACAAGCATTTTTCTCCAGTTTCAAGTTTCAAACGAGGAAGTAAAAAAATATTTTATTGAGCATATTTTAATTTCATAATTTAATTAATTTAGCCTAATAGCACATTAAAAATTAAAAGTGTACTAGTTCCCTTTTCAACAGTTAAAATCATATTAGTCTTGAATAATTATATAGGTCAATTAGTTGTTTACAGATAATTATTATCGTGATTATTCACGATCAATCGAAAGTGCAGATTGCAGAAAGACCGACATAAAATCCAAAATCATCAATAAAATAATTAAAGACTAACATTACTTTTTATAAATAAAATTAAAAAGTGCAGTGTGACATGTAACAAGTATAATTATTAAGTATCGCAAGCAGTATATTATTATCATATTACCATGCATTTAGCATCTACATATAATGCCAAAATATAAAAAGAGGTTTCATAATAAGTGTAAAGTGTAAATAAAATTAATGTTACAAAAGTTACAAGTGATATTAAAGTGGCAACATAATTGCAGAATGCATAATATTCTGAACAGTGCAGATTTCTAATCAAAATACAAACATCATATAATTATTAATTATGATTATAGCCGTATAGTAACTCAAATAAGAAGTAAGTACAATTTTTCATTTTTCCTTATTATATCTTATATCATGTATGTTGTTATAATTAATGTTAATATGCTGTATTGCTCAAAGTTCAACAACACAACATGTCTTAGAATGTAATAATAATATAGTTTATAGCTATGAAATGCCGGCTGTCAGCTGTTTCTTTATAAGAAATACTTTAATTCACGTTTATTGCACCCTATCAGTTTTAAATAATGCTTTTAACTTACTGTTTTAACCGTTGATGATATTATAATATGTATAGTAGGAATTAGGAATGTGTATAATTTTGTCTAAATTGAATTACTAACAATATTTTTATTTATTTTTGATGTTTTCAGGTCTTGAATCTTCAAACACACAACAAATATGATGTACAAATTATCACAATAGGAACTTTATAATCTATAATAATAAGTTTTAAAAGTGAATATTTGATTATTTTTTAAAATAAAAGTGTAGATATTTATTTATTTGCGACAATGATGACGAGAGTATTGAGTACACACTACACACAAACCTACCAAAGCAAAGCAAATGTGATAACAAACATGTGGAATTATTTTTTCGAAGGTCGACGTACGAAGTTTACTGCTTCAGGCTATCAGATGATGTGTCGAAACAAAAAACAGAGAGGGTGAATCGTCAGCTAAGGTTTTCTATATAACATAAGGTATGTAATATTGACCAGCTTTGATGTACATTGTTAACAACTTCTATTACCTCTAACTTATATCATGCTACTTTTTGTTTTTTTTTTACATTTCCTTGACTTTTCAACTCTGATAATATATAACTTTAAAACAGAGAATCTGGAATGTTTGTTGAGCTATACTCCGTAGCTGCTACTGTGATGAAATTCATTCAGAAACTCAGCAATATAGGGCAGTAAATTATAATTTATAATGCTGAGATGTCTCCTATAACACTAGACATAATTCATAGTGGTATAACTCAAGAAAAGGAATCATCTTGTTGTCTGTCCACTTACTTATTTGTATATTACTACACTTTCATGAGCCAGAACAACAACTAATGTCAAGTTTTTGAAGTACTAATATATATTATAACTATCCAGTTCGCCTTGTGTATTACTTTTTTCAATGTTTGATGGAAGGTTTAGAGTGTAGAGTGTAGAGTATGAGGTAGTTGAAGCATCCAGTATTGCTGTGAATTCCCGTAATTATGTGTGTTTTTCTATTTTGTTTTTAATGTCTACGTGACGTACATTAGCTTGTCTCTAATAACTTCACCTTTGTTTTTGGATTATATACCAACAAAAAAAACTAATAATGTAATGTAGAATACAATAGCTTTCCTTCACTAAAATATAATTTTTTGGGTTGAATACAAAATGATTCACACTTAACCTCTCATATCTTTTTGCTGTATATTTTGGGCATATTTCAGGATTAAGTACTTGTCATTGTTTGGCTTAATATATTTAAATTATGAAAATGTCTTACAATTTTGCACAAGGAATAAGAAGCATGAAATATGAGTTTATAATTTATAATATATTTGAAATGAGATTGATATATTGCTGTGTGTAAGTGTAAACACATGCTGGGGGAAAAAGATAATTCATAATATATAATGCTATATTGTAAAAATAAACCATAATAATTAATAGTAATGAGTATTAATTATTATTATAATTTGTATTTTGATTAAAATCAATTTTACCCTGCTAAACATCAACAACCATTTGTTTACTCAATATGAAATGTATGATCTGCGTAGGTGAAATTGTCTTTCTAAATTGAAAATTCCTTTACGAAATTGACCTTGTAAACTTAAGCTCTTATCTTTGAAGCTGTAATTTGTACTTTGTACTTAATACACCATTTCATTAGTTTTATTCGACAAGACAACGTGAGGATTGAGAACATGCTTTTCAAATTTCATTTGAAGTTACATTTGACATTTGGCATTCCCTATTTTGAGTCGTAGTTCAATTTGAAGAAAACAGCATGTTATTTCTCGGTGTTATATAGGTGTTATATATATTATAGATTATAGAAACCCAAAAGTGCAAAACAAGAGTATTATACTTATCATAACAATTCCTATGTTGTGAAAACTCTTATTTGAACACTATATTGGTTCTTTTTTCATTTCCTTTTTTTCAATTAAGTCAGGATCAATTTATCAACATTATTGAGGATTTGATGAGTATGTATAATAACATTTTCCTACATGGAAAATGTACTCCTATTTTCCTGTCATTTCTTTTCAATATGACAGGAGGGTGTTTACCTTCATACAATAAACAATATGGCTATTATGACAAAAAGTTTAGGGATAAAAGAGAGTTCGTTTCATGTTATTGGTATTTACTTTCATAAGTCCATACAAAGAATACAGAATGAATATATACGTGTTCAGTTTTAATTTCACTTATCCCTCTGATATTTAACTCCATGTTTGATAATGAAACGAAAAAAACTAAAGCACTTTACTACTCTTTTACTCTGAGGATTCTAAAAGTTTGACTGTAAATACGCGTGGGAGTATGAGTAGACTGTGGCGTAATATTGCAAAACTCTTTATTCATATATACATATATAAAACATACCTTTGAAAAAATCTTAATCTTCTTAATATCACTCTTTTGTTTTGGTGGAAGACGGAACTAAGTAGTAGACGACGGCAAGTAATTATTTTTTTTTCTTTTATGAGACTTGACAAAATAAGAGCAAGAACCTTAGTGACCAAAAAAAAATAGGACGGTATAACATATAACGTACAGTATGATATACAATATGTGTAGTTGGATGAACTCCACCGTTGTCATCCTTCTTTTCTCATTTAGTATTTAGATTAATTTTCTTTGTTTTTCGGTAACTGTTGCCTTTATTATAATTTTGGCTTACTCTTGATGGTTGTTGTTGTTGTTGTGGTTAGTTGTTATTGTGACTCGATGACTCAATTTGATGAAACTCAATTCTACGCGAACGTTGAGGTTTTGCTCATATTTATATATATATACGAAGTAGACAGGTAGACAGCTTCAGACAAAATGCATCTACATGATGGTTTTTGAAGTTCTGCCTCATCAATTTCATCAACATACTTAGATGTATTAAAACAACGGTGCAACAACAGCTGGAGAAAGTAGGAAAAGTTTGTGGTATTATAGTTTAGTTTTTTTCTGTAAGCAGGCTATCCGTTTTTATTGATAGTGTTAGAAGAGGAGGCTTGATGACTTCGTTCCGGTTGTCTAAAACCCGGAAAAAAGTTCACTGGGAGGTCATTAAATCTACAGATTGTATAGTACGCAGTGTGCAGGGCATAATGAAATTGCATTGTGTCCAAGGTTTTTGCCCTGTAGTACTCAGCTTTGCGTCAAAGACCGTACCCAGGTTCACGCGTGTAAGAACAAAGAACTTCAAAGACATCCAAACCGTATTTTGAGATCAGAAATTTAAATTTTAAATCCACGAATTGTATTGTTTCTTGATTTTATTGTTGACAACTTCGTTTATTGTTTGTTACGTACAATGTACAATATGTTGCATAAATGCAGTGTACAGCAGAAACTTTTCTGTTAGATTAAAATGTAACTTTTCGGTATTAAAAATTTACTTTAAAACTCCGTATAACACGGATAGATTTACGTATTGTACAAGGTGCGGATGCAAATAAAATTGGCCTAGGGGTCAAGATAGTTGCTAGATGGAAAAGTAGTAGAGGAGTATTTAACATACTCCTGTAATTTTTGTCGTAATAAAGTATACAAATTCAGAGCATAAAAATATTATCTCAATTACTGCTCATTAACTGCTCGTAAACTCTTCACATTTTTATTTAATGTTGGGTGTCGGCCGGCAAAAAAAATGTAATTTTAACGAGGAGGAAGCTAAAAATGAAACTTCAAGCAATTTATAGCGCATGTAAAAATTGCATTTTCTGTATTTATCTCTCGTATACTCAGCTTTCAACCCACGCGTAGGATAAACGGGAAGCGGGCTTTCAAAATAGAAACACGTTGACATTAAAAAGATTTTACGTAAGAGATGTCTATGACATTAGCCATCTAATTTTTTTTTGTCACTCATTAGATTAAAATAAGGTTGTATCAAATTATTTGTATTAGTACCTATTCGTGTAGGATTTTTGCTCCACAAACAGTTTTATGTATGTGCGCTATCATATTATATGACCAAATGAAATTTTTAGTATCCTGCATTAAGTTGGCTTACCATTTACCATTATTGTATTAATTAAATATGAGTATGAGTATGAGTTTGATTACACTGTTGGAACTTGTTATACATAGTTTGTAGATGCCATTCAAGAGTTTTTGTAATTTGTATTTAATGAAGTTTATATGTCTTTCTCGGACTTTGAGGAAACAGAAGTTAGAAAAATTGCTTGATGTTTGGGCTGAAATGAGAAAAAAAATAAGGACTAGTTTTGTACTTCATTCATAGAAAATTGGAGAGGAAAATCTTGAAGTTCTTTAATGTCCAAAAATTCTCTTTGGTCTTTGGTATAGAGGAATATTGAATATTATAAATTCTAAGATAGAGTACCATCAGTATAAGTTTTCATGTTACATATTACCATTTTTATTATGTTATGAAAACGGTTGTCTATCATTTATCAGACTCTGTTATTTCTCACTGCCTCTTGTCTCTACCAGTTAAAAAAAATCTAAATCGTGGCAAAGCACGATTTCAAAACTCGCTAAATGAATTCTTCATCGCGAGTGGGTAGCACAGCATGTGAGATCTGTCCTTCAAAATAATTATTTAATTCGTAGTCTCACTTTACCCCAATAACTATTTTACTGGCGTCTCACTTTGCCCCAGTCTCAACTTACCCCATAGACTAAATACTGCGACGCGCAAAAATTCAAACGGGTTGACGGACAGACGGACGGATCCGTCCAGACTAATAGGGTAGCTTGCTACTGCGCTACCCTAAAAATGGGGAACGACAACCAACCTCAAAACATCAAAAGTATACAATCCATATACAATGACCATGTGCCATGTGTGTTCAATGTTCAATATATTTTAAGTGCTATCACATCCAATTGTTGACTAAAGAATATGTATCACATGAACAACTACGTGACTAACTGTTGGTTTTTCTGCTTATACATCAAAAGAAAATGGAGTGTAAACAAACCAAATAAGAGAGCCATTATAAAATGAGCTTCTTCTTATGTATATATGTATCTCTCAATCGACCAATGTAAAATGTCCACTATACATTCAACATATTACTTAGTTTCTATCACGTTGCAAATCATGTCTTGAGTCTTGACTATCCTTAATATCTATTATCTATATTTTCTACAAAGTAAGTGTATAAAAAATACAAAAAAAACTCATAAGTACTATATCAGCATTAATATAATGTATTTCTTCAATCATTTTGTCTCTGTAGTAATAGTTATTTCACCACTAATCGTATGTGTACATATAGTAGTACGATAAAAGATAATTGACTTTGTAAATCGACTGGCACATGTATTGATCAATCTTTAATTATTAATTATGCACACAACAAAGACAAAATATTTGAACATCGTGTATCCAGTTTGATTCTTTCATGTCAGTTTTTGGTATTTGTACCTCAAAATAGTACTGGAGAACCGCTATAGCTTTGTGTCTTGTGTTCAGACCTCATTTTAAAAATTCAATATCATCATGCAAGAGAAATAATTTACAAGCCTCCTTCCTTTAAACAAACACGTAGACAATATACACTATACACCATGCACCATGACATTTATATCCATCATGTCCCGTATTACACGAGTCAAGTTGAGAACGTGTACGCTGGAATGTCAATGTTGAATGTCAATGGGAATCGTTGCGAAATAGAGATATTATCTATTCGTACGTAAAATGTGCAGTATAAGCGTATGTAGTATGTAAATACTCTATTTTGCATGCATGCTTTGTTTTTTAAAGTGGTATTTTAAAATGGAAACATTGTAAAAATAATTCCATATTCTGTCCATATGCTATATACTATGGTCATTGATTTATTTTACACGTTACAATTGTAGTTGTAGTTGTAGATTTCACCCATAAAAAGTATAGGAACAACTACTGCAAAAATATACCCGAAAAATGTATGCAGCAGTTCATGCACAATGAAGTCTTTGAGCACATGAAATAAACAGTAGGAGCAGTCATTTTCTTTAATATTGTATATTATGCAAGTACTCACCTGCATTGGCAATGTGTATGTTTGTTGTTGTTGTTTGGAGAAGAGATAAAAGAAAAAGTACACAGTAAAACAGAAAATGAGAATAGGTTTATTACATAATTCCTTGAATAGCTCTGCCATTCTGTCTCACGTTTTTACCTGTATCCTATGCATCCATGTATAATGTATAGATGTTTGTGAGATAGAAAAGAATTAATTAGCTTTTGAGTGTTGTCGAATCGTGGAAATTAAAAAGAACTTCAAAAAGCCAATTCGGGCTCTTTTTCCTCTATCCTCTTGGGATTTTCAAAAACATGGTTCAGTCTATACACTGTATGCTTTATTGCATACGTTTGGCTGGATAAATTTGGCTCCCTCAAGTATACAATAGACAATGCATAATATATTGCATTATGTTGTGTAGTTGTATAGCACACATCATACGGTTCCTTAGTCAGCCGCTCTGTACTCTGTGAATATTCAGGAAAATATGTGTTCATTAAAGCACACGTGGACTGTATGATGTATGATGTGTACATTAGACGTGTCTTTTTATTTTGTCTTTCCGTTTTTGGTGAAGTGAAACACAGTTTGTTTATAAATATAGTTCAAACACACATGTTTTGGTTTCCACACATGTTTTTGCACTACTATACTCCCACAACTCCGTCATCCGTTGTGAATGTTGTGATACATCTTGAGTACATCATTATAATATAACATTTGATTGAAGTACAAAGCTGATTGTGCTGGAAAAATTCATACCGCAAAATTGTTAGCACATAATATTTTCTTTATTCCTTTGTTCTTCTGTACTAATATGCACAATGTACATTCAGGCATGAGTATTATTGTTTACTTTTACTTGACGTACTTTAGAATCTAGAGTCGTTGTACTTTTAGCTGTCTTATTGATTAACTGCTGTCTTCTGTTTTGCTTTTGATTCAAAATCTAAATGAAGGACTGCGGTTGACCATGGTTTACTTTTTGAGACATTTTTAACTATTTGCATACTTTTAGTACAGTCATCTCAATGTTAAACACATCATGGGAACATAAACCTGGATTATGCCATTCATTATAAAAGTTTCGTCTAATTGTCCTTGCATAAATGAAAATGTATGCACGGTGACTTACTATCTATTATTGAATTTAAGCTAGACATCCTTGCTTTCAAAGATATCCTTGAACCCATTATTATTCGTGGTGCAAGGTTACAGTTGTTAAAGTTGGTTTAATTTTTTTTTATAATTTATCTCATTCATACCTTTCCTTTAATCCGAAGAAAATACGAGTAAAGTGTTTCGTTTTTTGTTTCAAAAGGAAATTTAAAAACTTGGATGGTTTTTAAATTTGTGTTCCGTGATTTTGTTTCAGGTTTCCAATTCAAATTTTTAGCTTTGGTTGACATTGAAAATTCAGGATTTTGAAAGAATGCATAGATGTCAGCTTTTTTCCTTCACTGTCTTTGATGTATGATTCGTTTTTAGAATTTGAGAGTGTATGATTGAAGTAAATCCCACACAATTATTATTATTATTGCAACTGACGAGTGTTTGCTGTCATTTAAGTTGTGTAGATAAAAAGTTGTGAATGAAAATTATTTGTATGTGGGTAAAGATTTTTATTTGTATGTTTAATGTTTATACAAAGTTATGTAGTTATTCCATTAACTTTGTCTATGGATGAACTCAATGACTCTTATTATTATGTTTTTGAAGTTTAGTATAAAGTATGATAAAAAATTTTCCAATTCATTCATGTGTATGTATGTATGTATGTAAAGTAGTTGTGAGTTAAATTAGCATTTACGTAAAAACCATATAGGGAAATAAATACGAATGCGAAATGCGATAATAAAGTCATTGGTATTCCGTGCATGAAAACGTGTTGCTACTAGCTGCTTTCTTCAACTTTTTCTGAACAAAATGAGACGAAGTGTGAATAGCAAAAGGATGACAGGATGTAAGAACAAACTTGTATTTATTAAGGAAGGTGCTGGACGATAGATTTTATTTGATTGAAAAGTTTTGAAAAGTTTTTATTCAATAAAATGACGTTTATTGGAAGTACATAGGGCAAAGGACAAAGGCAATTTCTTTGAAAATAGGCCTAGCTACAGTATTGAATTTTTGTGACCCTGATAATTTTTTCTAGTATAGGAAATAGGAAGACTTTCACTTGTACCCTATCAAACGATTTGGTACTTGAAGCACGAAGATTTTGCTTTCATAACTTTTTGTAGCAATACACATTTGAAGTACAAATACAAATACCATTTGTTCGAAGCCAATCAAAAGCATTTTTTAATTTTCAAAATCGAAAATGCATTATCTTCCGTCTGTTATATGATTATATCTATAATAGAATCAGTATTTAGAAAGTGAATGGGTACAGAATACTTATGCATCCCTTTTCACTTTTTGAGAAGCATTTTAATGACGTTCATGTAGAGTATCTTTGATATTCAGTTCCTTTAAATTTCTCAGAAATACACTTTGGAATACATTTATTTTGTTTGTATTGTACATATGCACACACAGTTTTTAAATAACTTTCCAATCCAATATCCAATCACATTTCATGTTGTACTTTGTATCAGAGATTGTGGAAAATTGACAATCATCATGATTCATGAGTAATGCCACATTCAACATTTCATTGTTATTTGGTATTTGGTTTCCGGGGGAAACAGACGATTGAACAGATATGTCAAGAAGAGGAAGCAGAGGAAACATGATCGACCTGGATCCATTACATATTACACATGTGATTGATATCATTTTAATCTGTTGATTGCATAAAAATGGAATTTTTCAAAACTCTTTCTCTACTTTTATCTATTATACTATACTGATAAATTGTGTGTGTTGCAAATTCAATACAAATATGTAGAAAATAGAAATGAATGAGAACGGAAAAGGTAATCAGACTTTGTAGATAATGTGGGCCATTTTTAGAATTTATTGTATAAAGAAACTTGTACTTTATACTCATAATATATTTCATTTGTTGAATCATTATAAATAATTCAATTCAAGAGAAATGGAAAAATAAAAAGTAGGAAAGAAGATTATATAAGATTGAAAGGAGTATTTGAATGGTAAATTTCTCCATTTTACTCCTACGTACAATTAACCCTTTGCCATACTACACACTTTTTTTTTGGACTGCAGCCACAATCTATCAATTTGGAAGTCATTTGGTACATTTTGCATGCTCTCTGTAAATTTTTTCATGTATGTATTCCTGTATTACGTATTCAACAATAAGCACGAGGCATTTTTATTCTGAATGAGAAGGAGAGTCATCACGTCAGAGTCAGGTGGAGGAAAGTTTTTGTCCAAATGCAGTCGGAAGGCTATAGAAATCATGGAAATCGCATTATAAACTACAAACTTTTCTCAATAGCAAACAATCCTGTAAATTTAACGTTCTCGCTCGTTTGTTCTTGTGTTTGTCTCTCTTTTTGCTGTTTTGAGAAATAGGATAGAGAGTAGAGAGAAGACAGAAATACAGTTCAAGGTGGCTTGTTGTAGTACTTTTTCTTACACGGGAAGTTGACCATTTCCTCCTTTCCCCCAGATATTTGTAGAAATGGTAGAAACAGGAAACGGTATAGTGAAATTTATATTCATGCGGGGTGAAACTTTAGCACATAATATATTCGCGTTTTGTACTTCAGCGGGTAGGCTTATCATGGGCTGGAAAACGACGGTGATGGCACAAACGTACATGAATGTGTGCTCAATACTTTGGGAATGAAGCTACTTGTTTCTCCTGTTCATTGTTGACACTTGACTTTTCAACTTTATTTGAGTGAATAAATTTTGAACTCTGGGAACGTCAAAGGAATTTGGTAAAAGTAGTAAGGGCATTTTAGTTTCTTCTCCCTCTCTTTTCTTTTCAGCATTTCAATTTCCACATTCCATATTACATTATATTTAGTTGTAAGTTGCAACTTTTGACCATGCAGACTTTAGCATTGTGATTCTTTTATTTGTCTCTGTAGCACTTTTTATCAGTTGGGAGTTGAAAGATATGAAATAGTGATAAAATGAGAGAAAAAAAAATGAAAATTTATTTATTTATTTATTTATGTGTTTTCTCTATTCAAATTGGTAAAAGGCTCAAAGGAAATTGAAGATGTAATCTTGTATAGTTGTAGTGAGTATATGTATAGAGTATCTTAAATTTGAATTGCGTCAGCAGTCAGCGCATCAAAACTTGTTTGTTGGTTTTGTGCATGAATGAGTATGCACTGTGCACAATAATCATATGTACTGGTACTGTTCAACGCTTAATATGCTGTGGAATCTAGATTCTAGATCTGACACGTGTAAAAGGTATGCAAAAGTCATCCATGAATTGTTTGTTCTAATTTCTTTTTCTTCGTTTCTTTTTATTTCAGAATGTATGGCAATTTATAGTGATTTAGTAGTGCGGAGTGAGGATCAGCCATCCAATTTTACAGGTAAGTACACTTTTATTTCTTTAATTATATTTGTATTAGGCAAATCCAAAATCCACTATTGTGATTGACATCTTTCAATTTCCGTGCATGTCCTCTGTCGTATTTGTGTATTTTCAATTTGATTCGGGATTCGGGATCACACTTTCATTCGGGATGTTTAAATGGACTAGAAAAATTGATTGTAGGTTGGATCTTGGATTGAGTGTAGGAGACTTGGCATTCCACGTGGAATGATTTAGGTATCAAAAATGAGGGCATGCATGAAATAGGAATGAAATGAAATCTTGGCTTGCTGGTGGAATTTAATTTTTTTAAGTAATTCAGATAAAAAATAAATGTGTAGAGGTTTGTTTTTACTTTTCACACACCTAAACAAAATGTACTATGATTCAACAAGCTGAATTTATCTTGAGAGTCTTCCATGTCCATTGTAGATTGTGTATGTGGTACGCACAGTGAATAGTGTTTGTAATCCTGCATTGTGTTAAATATTATATTATATTATGTTTGGATTTGGTGCTCTATATATTATAGTATACAGTATACATGTATTGTAGAAGCTTTGTGTTGCTCTTGCTCACAGTCCTTTATTTTTTCTACTTTCACTAAAGTACGAATTTGTACGTAAAGTTGTGGGATGAACATGAAAGAAGGCTTAAGAGTTAAGAGTATACGGTTATATGCATGATGTTGTGTTGGATGAGGAAAAAGTAGATGGGAGTGAAGACGAGCAGTTACTTTCTCTCTCTCTCTCTCTCTCTCTCTCTCTCTCTCTCTCTCTCTCTCTCTCTCTCTCTCTCTCTTTCCATTCCTCGCTGTCTTGGTCTCTATAAATTCCGTCCGCTGTTGAATGAAGAACGGTGGATCCAAGAGTTAACTTTCACTTCTCTGACAGACTCGACGGGTGAAGCACACCTACAGGATCGCTTTCTCTAAACAACGCAACGACAACATCATCAAGTGGAACAGTTCATATTATCAGCTCTAGTAGACACAAATCTCAAGTGACTCAATTCCAATTCCAAACTCCAAACTGACTCAAAGGCTAAAAGAGAAAAAACACACAATTAAATCTATCCAAAAGAAGGGGGAAAAAGGAAATATATTATCAAGAATTTCGTGTCAAAGAATCCGCGTCTTATCAATATCAATAATCAATATCAATACTAATACCAGCATCATTTGTCATCGTCCTAATCATCTTTGAGCATCTTATGTAAACTTGTCATCGTCATCTTCATTGTCTGTCTTCTACTTTTTTCTGGAATAATCAGAATCTTGAACGACGGGACGGAGGAAATCCTTACAAGATTCATAACTACGACGTATAATAAAGCAATTAAACCATCTAATTTATTCTTTTGAGAAATTTTCCCTTTCTTTTGATATTACATCAAGTTCACTCCACTGTAAAATCAATAATAGGAAGACTAATAAAAATTGAAATAATAATCAATATAATAATAATAATAGTAATAACCCTCTGAACACCAACTAACTACTAACAAGTCAAGCTTATATTTACTTAGTCATCCACATTCAAATAATAATAATAATAAAAGTCATCATAATTGTACATTGTTCAATTCCTCAAAGTTGAACTTGGATTTACAAAGAGAAAGACGAAAGTAATACCGAAGAAGAAGAAGCCTGTATAAGTGCAACAAGAAAAGTATAACTTTATAACAACATCATAGGAAACTTGATGATATTATAGGAAAAAAATTACAAAGGGAAGCCAAATAATTCATTCATGGTATCAACTTGAAACTACTGAAATCAAAGGAAATTTTTGTCGTTATTCAGGATTTTCCTTCATAATTGAAAGCATATATATAAACCTCAGCACAACCCACAAATCAATATTGTCATAATTTTGAGGTGGAACAATCTAAACTAAATACAAAAAAATAAATAAGCAAAAACATCACGACCATCAAAAAAATACATCTGAAAGGATAATTTAAATAATTCAACTCTATATTTCAAATCCAACGGATTTAGCTCTACATAAGTCCTGACTTAAAGGTATAAAAAACTTGCTGGTTTTTTATTTATTCATTCCAGTTTTGTGATATCCCTATACGTGGATTTGTAAAAGGTTTCTCGTTATTTTTCTCTCTATAACTGAATAATACTATATCCATCTTTTTAATAATAATAGTACAATATTATTACCAATACCAGTAGAAAAATCCTCCGTAGACATTTATAAGGATTTGAATTGTATTAAATTTCAAAATCCATCATTCTATCATTATTATTATTACTATTCCTTCCTTCTGTACTTTACCAGTATAATTGTGGTGGAAAATTGAGTGGGATTTAGAATTTGGAATCTAGAAGTTGGATTCATAGCACAAGATTTGAAAATAAGTTTCATCTTGCATCATTAGTTGTTTGTAAAATAAATAATAACACTTGACTTCACCTCTATTACTTTCCTTCAAACTCAAACGAATATACCTATACGAACTAGAGTCGTAATCTTCATACTACACATTGTACTGCTGTTGTAAGGAAAATCTGAGAAACGTCAACATTCAACATCAATATCAAAGTCAACATCAACAGTACCACCAAAACTCAGATTTGGAACCAGCAGTATTTCCACCGATTAACTCCTACTACTTTCTCCACTCTCTTCATCTCTCGTCATCTCTGAAAGACGAAAGTCAAAAGTCAGGAGTCATTCAGTGGATCGAATAAGCAGAGAGAGATTGTACCTCAATTTTCAATTGTGGTGGTTTTCAACATAATAATAATCCCCCTTTCACCTTTTCAAATCAAAGCCAAGATAAATCGACCGACTTGGAATTTAACTCCTTTTCACCACACACTGTACAATACACAGTAATTGGACGTCATCATCCTCGCTTGCTCTACTAAATCATAGCCAAGAAGTAGACTTACATTCAATTCCAAATTGAGAGTCAAGCCAAACCAAACCAATACAGTACAATAGCAGCAGCAGCAAAAAGAATCAACACACACACACTCACAAACATACTCGACTTATAAATCTCAAGTACTATCATTTGCTTACCCTCTCCACCAAAATTGAAGGATTCTTCAAGACTCAAGTCCATTCAATGGATTAAATTACATGAGATAAGTGTACATTCTTTGAAGTTGAGAACAAAACAAAACGTGGTAAACAAAACTTATTTGTAATCATTCATTCATTCATTCATTCAACAGTGACTTGAAATTGAGTTATTCAGTTCTATACTAAACTTGCGTCAGTTGACTCATCCTATCACAATCAACAAATCACCATTTATTGAAGGTAAGCTTACTTTTTTTCTGTAATAACAATAATAATAGCACAATAATAACTGAAATTTCATATACATTATATATACACTGTCAACTGTGTAGATCGACTCAAATAAGAGTAGTTGTATTTGGTATTTTGTAAAAATGTGCATTTTTTTACCATTAAAAGTTAACCTATAATGTACACGAACACTAGTAAAATGTAAAAGCTGGTGAAAGACTTTGACATGGCACAAGGTAAACATAAAAAGAACTTGACTGTTGATAAAAATAAGTACACAAAAAAAATACAAAGTTTCCAAATAAAATTTCAGCAAAGTTTTTGGACAAAGTTTTGATACCAAAACATATTATTATGCAGTACATGGTACATGGTCAAATCTGTATAATTACCTATGTATTAATACATACATACATTTATACATTATATAGAAAAGATAGGTGGATAGATATAGATGGAGAATGTATTTTTAGGATGAAAACTTTTTTTTTATTGAACAAGATTACATACATGAATTTGAATCCAACTCCACGTTGTACATTGTACACATTTTACAAGTATCGAGAATCGAGATGTGTACAAACATAATTGCTCCTTTTTTTATTTCCTCTTCTTTCATTCACAAAACTTTTTACTTTGCGTTTCTGTGTGAGTGCTGAGCCCTCTCTAACTCTGATCCACGGAGAACTTGGAGAGAAAGACTGGGAGAAAGGAGAGCAATGCTAGAAGAGCGAAGAATGTATGGTACACTACGTTATAATATAGAGAAAAGACAACGTGAGAGATAGATGAGTTCATTGTATTAGCTTGTCAGTTGTGTCGTCTAGAGTTTTTCTCATCTTGACTCTCTCCTCGACCTCTCACTCTCTCTCTCTCTGTATTTTCTATCCGTCGGAGCAAATTGAAAGTTAATAGTTTTTCATTTAGTGAATTGGTGGTCTAGTAGTAAGGAGTAGCATAGTTATTTATAGAGCTAGTCGTGTTTTTATATAAATGCATTATAAGAAAGACTGTGTCAGTGTTATTAGTTAATCTGAGGTTGGAAGTTGAGTTGGGACGTAGTACAGAGTAATATAGTGCAAACAACAACCAAAATGTAAAGTAATAATAGCCATAAGAAAAACATTTACGAGGAAAAAACACAGAGGAGAAAGTTTGTAAATTGCAATTTACCGTTTAACATTTACCAGTTACCTTTTCCCTGCTTTTTTTATACTATATTTTCACCACATGTTCTGTTTCCTGTTCAAACAGGATGTTTGAATCTCATTACTCATTACCTATACCATAATTTCTATGGCTATGAACTAGAAACTGTTTTACTAGTAAATTGTCGAGCTGAAAACTTACTGAAAAACGTCAATGAAATCTGGGGGGAAAGGTAGTAGTAGTAGAAGGGATAACTATTTACAGGATGCAAAATATTAATAATAAATTTACAAAGTAGACGTCTGTGTACTTGAATCAAATGTTATAGAAAATGTGGTTCTATCTCTTATACTCTTTGAAAGTATAATTTAATAATCCCACTTTCTCATACTTTTTTTATTATCAAAATATTTGTAAAAACTGCAAACGTGCGTCAGAGATTAGAGATAAAATAGCTTTAATACTTAGAAGCTTACATAGAACCGCAGAATTCAGATTCAGATTTAGATATTTTGTTGACTTTATCCATATTTAACATGCCGTTACAAGTTATTGGATTATTATTTATTATTTTGTATCTTTCTCTCCATATTTAATATTTATTATAGTATGCATCGGTGAATTTTTGTCCCTGTGTTCTTTGAATTATTATGTGTGTATAAAAATACTAAAAGCTGATAGTACAACACGTATCATGTTACATAAAACATAGAACATAAAAGGATGTGCTTTATGTAAAAGGTACAAGGTAGAAAATGAAATTCCAATATCACCGTCGCTTGTTTCAAACACAAAAAAAAGAACATATAGAACCACACATTCAACTTGTAAAATTTTAATTTATGCCTTCTGGCAGTCTTTTATTCTCCAGGCAATAGCTGTTTTATTATGTAAAATGTAAAAGTTCAGGCGTAGCTACGAAACGTGCATACATACATACATATTGAGTGCATGTGTGTGCACATTCCTCCTTTCTCTTCCATTTTTCTTCAAACTTCTAAAAATAGGAGGAAACTCCTCCTTTTGAACCGAGTGGAAAAATGATGATTCCGTAGGGTTCTAGGGTTCTCTTCTTTGTCTTGTAAAAAATTAAAGTTTAAAGAGAAAGGAGTAAGAAAAAAAAGTAAAATTAGATCTTTCTTTCATCGTTCCTGTTTCATTTATTATATATTAGTATTATACTCTTTGAGTTGAGTTGGATACGATACGGTAGGGCACAGTATGCAGATGTGGAATGAGAAAAAAAATGTTATACAAAAAAATTCGGAATGCCCTTGTCCCGTCCTTTCAACTCTTGGATTAACATTTTTGATTGAAAATCGGGAAAAAAAGAATTAATATTATTCCTTATGGAGCATAAAAAAGATGAAATGAAAAGCATGTTGTATTGAAAATGTATTGAAAAAGTTTTAGCAACGTCAAATAAAACTAGTACAATTTTTTCAAAGGTGGGACATTCTTGTGAAATATTCATTCATTCGTCATATTTAGTTTGTGTTACGTCTCACATTATACATAATACGAGAAAATTCCTACTGTACACTTTGTACTTTGTACTGCTGGGTTTTGAATACTGTTGACAGGAGACAATAGTCGGTCGTCGTAGGTCAAAGTTGGGATATTTGCTCACTATACAACTCTAGGGAGACACATCTAGGATTTCATGTGCTCAATGTGTGTTTAGGGTTTAGAATGCTATATACACTTGTAAAAAATGTAAAAGTAGAAGCAACTTCCTTATATAAATTGAAGGACAATTTATTACTTCATTGCACTTCAAAATCTCACAATGCCCTTGCGTTTTTTATATTTTATTGCTTCCTCTTTTCAGCTACTTTTTTCTTACTTTTGCATGAGAAAGCTATACTTTATGGAGTGTAGAAAGTAGAAAGAAATGTTTCTGGTTCAGTAAAAGTCCGTAGCGTAACATACTTCACACTTGAAATCCGAACAACAACCAGCAGTTAACAATGAACAGAAAAATATGTGCATTTAAAATTTATGTACAATGTACCAGCACTTACTTTTTACTTTATCCTTCTTTTATCTTGTACAATGTACAAGGCGAGACTAATAATGGAGTTTTTTTTAATACAATATATATGTAAACTAATTGACACGAGATGGTGAGTGTTGAAAGAACCAAAAAAGGAGACGAATCACACGAACTTGGTGCGTGAAAGTCTGACATGAGGTGAAAATCCTTTATATTTGAGGATATTTTCCGATTTTTCTCACAAAAATAATATATAATTCATGTTGTCCTTTTACTATGCATGTAATGCTAATAATACTGTTGTACTCCATTTTATCTCAACAATGACTTGACGGATGACGGCAGACGGCGACGAATAACATACTTTTATACTTTTACCGTATCAACGTATAGAAATAGTCACGGACAGAAACCTGTCGTAACGGTGGGAGTTCTGAAGGCTTTATTTGACAAAGGGGAAAGTCATGTTGTCGATGAATGTTCAAGCAAGTTAAAAATTCATGATTTGTGACGAGACTTTCTCGTGTGTAATAAACTGAAAACGGTAGTCTGGTTTCTATTTTGTGGATTTTTACCTTTTACATAATATTATATCAATGTAAATGTATTCAAATAATATTGAATAAATGCAGAAATACTACTCATTGATCCAGCATCTGCCAAAATTTACAGTAGGGGTGGATTTTAACCTTTTTAAGTAAAATGAAGTGTCTGTGAATGGAATGGCGACGTTAAAATTGTTGTCAAGTTGAAATAATTTAAGTGTTATTTGACTGCCAGGTGACAATTATAAGAAGTTTCCGTCTGGCTGATGTAGTACGTAGAAAAGAAAAGAAAAGAAAGTCAGACGAATGACAAATGTCTGGGAATCTTCTTTTCCTCCATATTTAGCACAGATAATGCACACTGTCAGTTTTACTGCCAATTTAGAACTGTCGTCTGTATGCCTAAGAATCCTATGTAAAATGAACTAAACATGTCTTTGCCCTTTTAGATAATTAATAATTACTAAAGTTTAATTACAAAATTATTTTTCAACGTTAGTAATCTGAATACAACGTTTGACAAAAGAAAAATGTCATCTAAAATGACTAAAGTAGGTGTATCAAAATGGGGGTTCACTTATACCTTGAGATTAAAGTTGTAGAGCATGGAGAAAGTAGAAAGGAGAACTAGATTTTGAAAAGTAGAATGTCGACCTTGGAATAATAATTAAATTAAATTACAAGTAAATCTTAATTTAAAATGTCTGAAAAACATATTATTTCACTCATAAACATTTGACATTCCATATTTTTTAAAATGCTTATATCAACAACATTCCCGGGCAGTACAGGTTAACTACTGACTATACACATACACATCTCAAGATTGAAAAGGTCTAGTTGTTTTTGTTGTTGTTTCTTTGTTTTTGAATTTGAGGAATTCCGCCGAAAACAACATGGTTAGGGGTTTTGCTGGAATTTCAGAATTCAGTATTTCACCGTTGTCTCACGGTTGGAGGTTGGATCTTCTTTATGTCTTTGGTTCCTTTGTGATGCTCTTTCTCATAGATAA
>JAQGBI010000132.1:0-28627 GCA_034698325.1 Sminthurinus elegans | reverse complement strand
GAACTGCTCTCTTTCTTGTTCTTTGTTCCATGTACAACTCTGTTGGGGATGCACCAACTGTTTGCATAGTAAGAACCCTTTTACTCGTTCTGTCTCTGTCTCTGTCTCTATCTTTCTCCTTTCTCCAAACAGAGACAAAAGTAGAGACTTGGTGGCATATTAAGTGTAAGCCGCATGTGGCTTCTTCATGTTTCCAGTTTAAGTTACGACTATGAGCTGAGAACTTGAGATTCCCTAGTCTACACTCTACAGGGTAAAAGCACACAGAGTTGGAGGACAGAGAGAGACAGAGTTGTGGTAGCACAAGTGGTAAGTACCGTCTAATAAGCTTAGCTTTCCCAGTTGAATCCTTTTTAGATATTCTAATATTCCACAGACTTGCACTCTACACTCTACACTCTACATTCTACACTCATAATATTATATAATATAAGATAGAGAGTATACCTATGTATTCATTCATGTGCATATTTTAAGCCAACATAACTTGTCTGTAGATTACAGAGGAGGGATACATGTAGGTAAATAGCTATAAACTCTTGCTCACTTTCACTTTGTCACTGTTCATGATTTTAGTGAGTGAGCCACTGACTTGGTTTGGTTTGGTTGAGTTTGGAATGGTTAGGTTTCTCAGTGAGAAGCCAGCATGTGAGCAGAGGGAGTGAAAGCCATAATGTGTTCAACATACAATGTACAGTGTACAGTCTACAGCTTTCTCATCTCAAATACATGTATTAAATACATATTAAAAGGACGGAGCTATCAAATATCAAATGGGAAATGGTTCATATCTAATCATTCCAATAATACTAAGTCTAAGTCTGTCTAAAATAGTCCAATCCAATCGAATAGAGATCCACGTCAAAGCAGTTAAGCTTAATACACACCGAGAGCGAAGGAGAGAGAGAAGAGAGAGATTACAGATCACAATTTGTGGATAACTAGAAACTAGACATCAGAAATGAGAAGAATGAGACACTTTCCAAAAAGCGAGAGGAAAAAGTAGTGAAATGATATAAGTACGGAGAAAATTCCAAGAGTAGAAAGTACAAAGTACCAAGAACGACGAACAAAGAACGAAGGGAGGGAGAAAGCAGCTTTTACTTGCCAAGTGATCCCTCGGATTCTGATTTTGATTTTGATCCTGATTCTAGTTCTATTTCTATTTCTACTTGTGATTCTGATTCTGATTTCGATTCAGAACTCAGTACTGGCATTGGCATCCGCATTGGCTTTGACTTTAGCTTAAGATTTGACTCAAACTGAAACTGAATGTGAAAGATTCCTTGGAATTGATTATTAGACCATATTCCATTCTCCACTCTTCTCATAAACTAAGAGAAAGTGAACCAGCCTGAATCTGAGCCTGAGCCTGAGTCTGATATCTAAACGAGAAAGAAGAAAGGAGAGACAAAGACTGAAACTTAAAGAGAATGGAATGAAATGGAGAGTGGAGGAAAAGTTGTATGAAATTACATAAAGAGTTGAGAGGAAGAATGTAGGGTAGGACACATAGAGTATAGATAAATTGAGAACATATCATAGATTCTGGAGAGCTTCTGGCTTCTGGATTCTAGATTCTGTATTTGAAGGTTACTCCAAACTCTCAAGCCTCAAGTCTCAACTCTCAAGAATGAAGAAAACACGTAAAAACTAAACTAAACTAAACTCGTCATCGTCATTGCCATTGCCATCGTCATACGTGTAGGCATAAATACATGTAAAAAGTACACTGTACAATGTACACACATAAAGAGATGATGTAAGGGACCAATCATGAATATGAATATATTTCAAGGCTTGAACACAAAAAAAAATTTAATCTTTTTTTATCCATATGGATAAACTTTGTTTTAGTTTACAGTTTACACGTCTGACACACGCAGACACTGTAAAATAGTCTATAGTCTATAGTACAAGTATAATAGTATTACGTATTACATAAGAAAACTGTACAAGTGCTTACAAGCTACAAGTATATCTTGGGTATGTTTAATATATTATCCAATCCAATGTTGTATTATGTTAAGATATGATATGATATCATCTTGTATTATATGTGAAGGGGTCTAATTTAATATAGGGACAAGGAAAGTATTTGCAATACTCGTCACTCCTCACGCTTCCCATTACATTACATTACAGTACAGTACAGCTTGTGCTATATGTACAAACATGGATTAAGGCCACATTCACTTTTGTACATTGGACAAAGTACAAAGTACAAAGAAGAGAGCACAGAAAATAGTGCTTGACTCCTCTCTCTTCTCTCTCCTTTCTCCTCACATGTATGTATGTTGTATGTGTGTAGTTATGGGAAAGTGTTGAAATTTGTGGAGAAAGTTTCAAGACGGAGATGGAGATTGAGATTGAGATGGTGATGCTGAAATAACCTTGTTATGTATACCCAGTAGTTATGTGTAACCATCCTCTTTTACTATTCCCCTCTCTCCAAATCTCACTCTGTGAGTGTGTAAAAGATACACACTATACACGTTATGCGTTGTGTGTGTAAGAATATTGCATCTCTTCTGAAAATGAAAACATCTTTCAATAATAATAATAATAATCTTTTTAAAAGTATGGAGTTTGGAGTAAAGAAAGAAAGGCGCAAGTGTCTAGTGTCTAAAGTGTGAGGCCTACATGTAGTATGCAGTATGTACATGTGTATGTAGCTAATCTAGTTGAGATGAGTCGAGTCTCGAGTCTCTTGCGTGTACGGATTCCTATTTTATGATAATACATCTGGGACTTTCCCTCCGTATAAATATTTAGTAATGTACATACCTCCTACACTGTACAGTGTACACTGTACATTGTACATTGTACAGGCTACATATAATAATAATAATAACACATTACAATTTACAATGGAGAGGAAAAAAGAGCAACTTGGAATGAAAAGTCTCTCGTCACAAATGAAAACTATTTCTATTTCTTTCCCCCTCTTTCTCAATTCCGAATTGGAGAGAAAATGCATAGAAATATCTGTAGTTGGATATTTCTTCTTCGCAAAGTTATTATTATTATTATTACTATTACTAACCAACATTATAAAAAACCACTCAATTTTGGCCAAAGAAATTACACCTCAGATTTTGATGAATCATACGCCATTCGAAAGAGTGTAGCAAAATCAGTCAAAAAAATCCTTTAGGTTGCGTCCGATCCGGGCATTGGGCGTCTCAGGACAACAGAAACCGCGGAGCCAAATTAGCATGATTATTTAAATTTTTGTCATTATACATTTGCTTTTAGCCATTTAGATTAAATTCTTCCCTAGTTTCAGGAGCAGCCAAAGTTCAAAAACTGAGCATCGGATGCCAATACACTACAAACCAATCGAACATTTGAAAAAAAATTGAGAACAATCCGTTTAAACGTAGATGCGTTGAAGGCAAAACACTCGTGATTAGGTCTGCCATGGACCACAACTGATACCAGTTTACATGCGCAGTTTGTTGGGAAAAAATCAAGTTCAAATCCGCGCGAGGGCATTTTAAAGCACTTGAGATTTTGTAAAGCCATTTTAAACTGTATTGTTTTCAAAACAATTTTCATGTATTTCTTCTGTTATGAAATGTACAAATGACAAACTTTAAAATAAACTCTGTCAAAATACTAAGTTTTCCGTTACTTAAGGTTAACTTCAAAAATTCAAACTATATGAGCATTTTTTTATTGAGCAGCAGTACAAAAGTGGTTGGAGCCAAGTGGCGTCATTGACTTTTCATCTAGCTTCATACATTTAAAAATGTCTCAAGGAAAAGACAATGGGCGCATTTTTCCGGCACGTGTCTTATAGCACATACTTTGTCCCCAATTCAAATAAACACATTCTCATTCATTCTCATACTGCACGTGGGGTTTTATTACGGTTTTGTCCTTGACTCATTTAAACTGACGCCGGTAACTTTTATTGAACCGATTTGCTCGTTTAGTTCTGATTTTCATGTTTTTCAGTCACTAGACCGTAGAAACTGTTTTTCAGATTCTAGTCTGCATTCAGACATCATTGAAAAGATCATCATGAATCTTAGCGGCGAAGCGTATAACACAATTAACGGCCCTCAAACTCGAGATGCAGAGGAACTTCTCCAGCTCATCAAAAAAGAGGTTCTGGACAAAAATGAAAGGTAGTTAAAATTAAAATATAGCACATTTAGTTATCTGTAACAGAAAGAATTGGGCAGGTTGTTGGATTTTGGCGCCCGAGCAAAGCGAACAAAATCAAAGTAGCATTATTTTTCCTCAAGCACACAAAACCAATTTTGAGCTCTCACTTCTTGATTTTTTGCCAATTTCTCGAATTTATAGCCGTTTTTCGATTTTACGCCTATTTCTCAAATTTATAGCCGTTTTTCGATTTTGTGCCTATTTCTAAAATTTATAGCCGTTTTTCGATTTTACGCCTATTTCTCAAATTTATAGCCGTTTTTCGATTTTGTGCCTATTTCTCAAATTTATAGCCGTTTTTCGATTTTGTGCCTATTTCTAAAATTTATGGCCCTTTAATGAAACCGTGCCTATTTTTCGAACTGTGAGCGGTTAATTCGATTGCTTTGGCCAAAAACTAGTTATACAAAGAATTTCGAGAATCCCCAAAATAAACAAAAATGAGCCAAAAATTTGAGTTGAGCGTTTAAAAATGTTTATTTTTTTCAGAGTTGGCCTGATTCTTGACATTGGATGTGGAACTGGGAATGTGACGGAACTGATGGCGGATTTCATCCCACACGATCGAATCCTCGCTTTAGACGTTGAAAAGACGATGGTGGAGATGTCTCGAAATCTTTTGTGCTCAAAATACTTTATCAAAGCCTTAGTTCAAGATTTTGGTCAGCCGTGGGAAAAACTGGATGAGAGGTTGAGAGCAGTGGAAGGTCAGGTTGACCTCGTGTGGTCCAATTTTGTTCTCCATTGGATCAATGACTCTCTTCGGCCGCATGTAGCCTCAAACATTTTTCGACTCCTCCGACCTGGTGGTCGATTCTACATGAATTTGATGCAACTCCCAAATTACAACGAAACTCTCCCAGCGAACGAACGAGAGAGGAATGAAAAACTCTTAAAAATCCCTATTGGCGAGGAGCAGCAGAGAGATTGGAGGGAATATTTCAAAAATGCTGGCTTTGACCAACTCAATGTCGACTATCTTTTCAATTCTGCCAGGTACGAGGACAACTCGGTGTTTGACAAGCTTATGCAAGGAACTCACATGATTGCAACTTATTTACCAGTGGCTTTGGATGAGGTGGAAAAAAAGCGGATTTTGGACAAATTTGGAGCAATGGCTGTGAGGAATTTGGCAACGCCGAGAGGATCAAAACTCATTGAAAAAATTGAAAGTCATCACAAAACATTTTATTATGGACGATTTAGAATCACTGGTCAAAAATAAATGAAATAAAAATCTAGTTTTATCTGTGCCAAGTTCCTTTTGTTTTGAATTCTCAGGAAAAATATGAATATTTATTCACAGTTTCTGTTTCACGTTTCATGTCAATTTCAATGTCAGTGTCAATGTTCCATTCCTTAAACCGCTGAGTTGAAGTTTCAAGTAAAATTAATGATTGATGACAAAGGAGGAAAATTATCATGGGTCAAGTTCGCGCGAAGCGCGTGCTCAATGCTTGTGCTTGTTAATCAAATAATTCTATTCTAAGAGTGCCTGTATACTGTATACTCGTATCATGAGCAAAGAGTACACTTGAAGAGGCAAATTGTATTGAATTTTGCCTAATGTGTCTGTAATAATATATTCATTCCTATTTAATATTGTATTTATCCATGTACATTGAACGTGCTCCTGCACAAAGGACAAAGCAAAAAAGCTCAAAGCAGAGAAGACAGCGGAAGAAAGGGACAGTTATATGTATATTATTTAGTACTGAATGGAGAGATGGAGAAAGTATCATAAGATGAGGCAAAAGTGGCCACAAAACTTTCCAACACCAACAACAACAAGAAAGATGATGACAACAGATCCAGATCCACAGTCTACAGTCAGAGCCAGAGCTGGAGTGGAGAGAAGAAAAGAGAAGAGGAAGAATAACTGATTGAGATTAGTAAAGCGAGTGCGAAGCTCCATTGAAATCCAGTGAAACTTGAATAATTCTTTGGAGCTGCAAAGAGGGAGAGAAGAAGAAGAAAAGAAAGAAGGAGAGGAAAGGAAACGCAGCTTGTGTGCAAATTTATGATATGTATACGTAATACGTATACGTAATTTTGAGTTTTGAGTTTTGAGTCTACATTGTACATAGTACAATGTACAATGTACAGTGAAGCTGAACTGAGAGCTTTTTCATTCAGATAAGCTTCCGTTTATCCCATTTCCCACATACATCAGCTTACCCTTTCTCCGTAACACTTTCTCTCTTTCTCTCTCTCTCTTTTTCACTCCTCACTCCGCAGTCAAATAACTTATTTGAACAGTGATGAATTATTCACAAAAATTTCAAGAGCCAAAAGGAGCCACCAACTATTATTAATAAATAATAAATAATAATTAATAATACACTCGAAGTATTAAGTATTACGTATTATGTCTGTAGTCTGTAGTCTGTTCAGTGCAGTGTACAGTGTACACATTATTATGCATAAATTAATAAAGTTAAATAGGAACCACAAGTTTTCTTCCATATTTACTGTAGACCCGGGGCAACTTTGTATATTGTATTTATAACGGGAATTTTGTATAATTTTAATCATACCAAATTACACTACAATCAACATTTAAGTCGTATTTTGGTGGAAATTACATTGTTTAATTTACATCAATATCAATATCAAATACAAACACAACTGCGTATTTTTTCTGCTGCTGATGTAATGCATCAAATATTTTCTACATCTTCATTAATGTACAGAAAAAAAAACCAAAACCAAAACCAATACAAGAAAAATTTCTACTGCACGTACTTACAAAATATTAAAACTGGGGCAATGTGGAACAATAAATGAATCTTAAAACTTAACTTGTTTGAATTCTGTTTTGTCTTCGAAACTGCTTTGATTGGGTGAAAGTGCTACTGTCGCATATTGACTGTCGAATGTCTAGAGTCTAGAGTCTAGACAGTAAATGAACAAACAAATTTATTGAATTATTTAATTGAAGCAACATTTTGCTTCTTGCTAAAAGTACACACACATTTCCTAAAGATTTCCTAAAATATCAATGTCAAGGAAGAAAAGATGAGATGAGGAAAGTAATAAATGAGACCAACTTTCAATTTGCAATTTACGATTTACAATTTCCATGTTTCTTTTTCTTCTTTGATTGGACCCTAGATTCTAGATTCTAGATTCCAAGATATATTCATAGATCCCAGTCAACATGCAGAATTTTACATGGAAGAAAATCGAGCTCTCAAAAATTTGTGCTCCTTCAAAACATGTAAAGTGTAGAATGTAGAATGTAAGAAATGCTCAAAAAATAATAATATTTAGTATGAAAATGTAAAAACCTGGAGGACGTGTGTCTGACTATGTTTAATCATATTTATTTGATATGCAATATGTACTGTGTACTATGGGCATGTAATACAAAATACAGGGTACAGAGTACGGAGCACAGAGCACAGAGTACAGATGATGAGAAATTTCCTCTACAACTCTTCAATCTTCAAAGGACCAAAGCAAACCAATATATGTAGATTTTAGATTGTAGATATTTCATGTTCGTGCGTGTAGATTGTAGATGTGAGATCATTTCTTGGGAAAAGGGATAAAATGATGATGAAAAGGATGGCTGCCGTTGGCTGTGGCTGCAGAAAACTGAAGGGAACTGAACTGAAATGTACTGTCTGTTGAAAGGAATTTATGACGCATAGCAAGTAGATGAATCTAATTGGTGCGAGGATTAATTACTAAGATTCTCTCTTGTCTTGTCTTCTCATATCCTCTTTCCCTGGCCTCTTCTCCTTTCTCCTCTCTTTTCTCATGCGTCATAAGACAAAATGAAGTTTTCTCTATCTACTCTCTACTCTCTAGCTTCACCAGTTCCCTTCACCTCTTTTATTCCTTTTCATTTCCTCCTCGCCCTCTCTCTCGTTTTCTCTCTCTGTTCTTGTTCTCTGTTGCTTTCTGACCTACGTAATTACCTCAAAATGGTGAAGAAATGAGAAAGGAATGTGCACAAACTAGAATCTAGATCTAGAATCTGGATCTTGATGTGGATCTTGATGTAGATGTACATGTAAAAGTGGATATGTCTACTAGAAGACGAGAAGAGAGATGAAAATACTAATATCTGTAGAAGAATAAGAAAAACTTGAGTCTCGAGTCTTGAGTTTGAGTCTGGTTTGGTTTGGCCGTCTTCAACATCTTCCAGACACCAGACCACATCAGCTAAATCCTTACTGACTTTCTTTTGTAGATTCCAGATTCTAGATACATGCATAATATGTTCATCAAATGTATAAAATATGGCCTTTCATCTTTTTATTATCTCCCAATTCTTTCCTTCCTTCCTCTTTCTTTCTCCCTCAACTTCTTCCACTCACTTTTCATCATTATCAACAGCAGCAGCAGCAGCAGTAGTAGACATTAAAACTTTTCAACTACCACAAACACAAATACTCTTGTAATTTTCACACAATCACAAAAACACACATATATTACACAACCAACTTTCCCTTCTTTTTCATTGATATGACATGCACACGATGTACTGTGTATTTACCTTTATTCACTACTGAAAAAACACAAAACCAAAAAAAAAGATAGCCTATCCATAATTATTGTTGACGTGCAAATATTTGATCCTTCAATTTTAAATTTTAAGAGTCACGAGCCAAAAGTCATGAATCGACAATGATAAAATGTTTTTATTGTCTATAAACAAACTGTTGTTTGCAAACTACGACGCGATTTGAATAAGAAAATTTCCCTCACTTTTTCATCTATGCCTCTGTGTTTACATAAAACAAACCTAAATTCAAACTAAAGTCGAATAAGGTCAAAAATCCTCACTTTTTGACGATTGTGTATCACCTTTAAAGTATAAATTCTTTAATAGGCTGTGGGAGAGAAATTGACTATAAAAATAAGGCATCGTGTGTGTCCATTATTTTAGAACTACTGCGGTGTTTTTTAAACGAGCTCTTAAAACTTGTCCACTGTAGTTCAAAATATGTCCACTAGATGGAGTCACTAAAAAGTTCCAAATTTGTCCGCTAGATGGCTAACTGAACACAAGCGGACGGATGGATGGATGGATGGATACGACGATCACAACAGTCAGCTTCGCTGCCTAAAAAAGAAAGAATTTACAATCATCAATCTTGAAAATCGGAGATTTAAGACTCAAGAATCCAGTGTAATTTACTCTTATTCCTTCATTTCCCTTCGTCTCAACGGCTCAACTCTCAAGTCTAAATTCATTTCCGTTGTTTTTCTTCTTTTCTCATGTTTCCTTTGGCTTGCGTAGGAGTCCAACCGAATAAGAAAATCGACGGAAAAAACAGAAAAACAACTCAAACATGATTAGACTTGGATATTTGCTTTTCTTCCACACTCGGTTCATCCCGTATTAGCTATTCTGATATTTATCCGCTTCTGAGCATTAATCGGCATTACGCATGTTGTGTACAGTTTACACTATTTATTTGTAGCATAATATAAGAGATACAAAAGTAAAAGAACACTTAACATTTTATTCCTTGTGCTCCTTCTTTTTTAGTCAAACATGATCAGTCGTAAGACAAATATAACTGAAATTGTACCATACCAAAGAAGCAGAGAACAGACGTCTCTAATCTCGCGCCTCAAACCTCAAGTCTCAAATCTTAAGTCTCGAGTGGACAAGACAAGTGTTACACACACAAAATGAAGAAATATTAAAGAGTATTCTTTTTCACTCCTTTGCTTCAAATTTCAAGTGAAATGATGGGAAATCCAACAAGGGAGGCCTTTCTCTTTCTCTTTTGCTCTGTCCACACTTTTGCCAATTTGTATTGTGTATTTACTGTGTACATTTGATTTTCCTCTTTTGCTTTGTGTGTATTGTCTATTTCCTTTGGTTTGGTTTGGTTTGCTTTGGTGTGGCCAAATCTCCACCTTCATCCATCCATCCATCCATCCAATATCCAATCCTCCTGCCAATACAATACAAAATGCAATACGATTGTGTACTCTGTATTATTTGCTATTTGTTACGGCAGCTTTTGCTATTACTTTTGCTCGTGCTCTATTTACACTCAAGACTCAAGACACCGACACGAGTATCATCTTCAAATAGATGAGAGTTGAGATGTTTAATGTTTACCTTGCCTCAGATCAGAGATGTTCTTTTTTCCTAGCTCAACTGGACCTCACAGATCACCAAAACACATCGAACATTTCACATTTAACATCTGATCAAATCACGGCAAAAGAATGAGCGCGCCTCTGTCTTGTTTACTATTTATTGTTAAACCTGGGTTTATTTGCTATTTGTTATTTGGCATTCGGTATTTCGCATTTGGTATTTGGTATTTGTAGGTGATGGCTATTTGTGAGTTGTGAGTAAATATTGGAACTTGTTATTTACCGTTTAGTTTAATAGATTACCTTCTATAGATTTTCTCTATTTACCATTTACCCAAAAGCACAAATGCCAAAATCCAAAGAAAATACAACACGCAAACAAGCAACAAGCGTGGACTGTTGACTTGTTTTCAGGGCCAATTATTGGTTTGGATTTATATAGTGTGACTAATATTATATCACTCAGTTTTAGATTCAAAAGAATTCATACGCGTCATACAAAAATAACATAAAAGAAAGCGGCTTTCTACTTTCTAGTACATTTTAAAAGTTAAATCTTGTACAATTTAAAGCTTTATTCAAATCTGGTGGTAGACGTTTTTTGATACTTAAAAAAAGCTATTTTGAAGTTTCTAGTCTTAATTTTGATGTTCTAAATTCAAATCCTCGTCTGTTTTTGTAATGGTTACAAAACATGAAGAATGGATTCTTTTGCAAGTAGGAGGAGATGCCGGCTTTTAGTTAATAGTTACGCTGTAGTAATGGAGAAAACTAATTTGGAAATGCAAATTAGTATGCTGTTGGAATTTTAAAAAGAAAATTTTGGAAATATTCAATAATGATCGAGGATAGAATACCTGTATTTTTTTACACGTTTTCCCCTGCACTGTGAAATTTCAAGTATCCTTTTATTTTTTTATTTTTAACTTAATTGTTCACCATGTAAAAAGGACTAATGAAAAATACATGCATGATAATCTATTGTTAAAACTAGAAAAAATCTCGATGCTTTTGTTCAATTGTTAAATTTTACATTTTCCTCCCTTTTAATTTTAAATAATAAACTATACAATGATCTATTGTTCCTCTTTTTAAAAACACTTTATTATGAATTATGAATGCTGAATTGCATTTTTCTGTACATTGTACAATGTTTTTGCATTAAATTTATGAGTACATTCATTTAGAATTTCATTCTTTCCTCTTTCCTAAAGTCGACTCGTGATGAATTTCAAAACTTTTTCCGCTCATTTTTCTATTCTTGGAGATCAGAAAGTGTACAGCAGTGTACAAGAGAAAGCTTAAACAATGCACAATGTGATACTTATGAATACTTTTACTTTCACCGACTCCTCGTTTCAACCCAGTTTTTCCCAAAGAATTACAAAGAATGTTCATAAATATTTCATCATGAGTGTTTTCCTGGAGCTGGAGCTGAAACTGAAACTGACTGACTCCTATTATAATGTATTGTGTACTCTGTGAATAATAATGTTAATGTAAAAACGAACCATTATTAATATTGCTATATTATATTTCCTCATTGTTTTTGTTTCCAGATTCGAGACTAAAAGAATGAGCAAGGAGTTGAGTTTTCAAGTTTCACCAACTTTTCACAGACTTTGTCTGAAAAAAAAGAAAGAAAGAAAAGAAAATGAAAATGAAAATAATATTCTTCATAGTTGAAGAATGCTGGGGTAAAAAAGCATTGAGCACCGGCACTGGCGCTGTAGCTCTTCATTGGTCAAATTTCAAAATGTGAAGATGTACATAGATCATGTATTTTACATAAAAGATCCTTTGTTCATAATAAATGGAGCAGTGCTGTGTGTTGTGTGTTATGTGTTGTATATTATGCAGTATATTATACATAGAATAAATTATGCATTACACATGCATTATTGTACTGTAAATTGTAAACTATATGAGGCTGACTGGAAAGTGATGGCGGTTGTTTTTCTTCTCCACATCTTCAATTTTAAATTTAGACCCAGAATCCAGAATGAGTTTGGAAAAAGCTGTCATTACTTTTTGATCATCCTCTAAAATATAAAAAGTATAATGTAAAACGTATAATGTACATTGTACATATTGTATGAGAAGTCAAGTCCATTTTTCATTGTTCATGTTGAATAGGAGAAAGGAGAAAGTATTAGTTAAGGGACTAGTTAAATTTAAAATTCAAATTCAAATGGGCGGAAGTAGACAAAAAAAGAAAAGAAAGGAGAGGGGTGTACTCTGGTTTATAAATTATAAATGAGAGGACAGCTCCATTCACCATCCAACATTCAACATTTACCATTCAGAATTTAGACACATGAGGCATGAGGCAGTCCCACGTGGAAACTGTTGAAAAAGTATCTACATAAATGTATTTTAGAGAAACAAGAAACACGGAACCCAACTTTATGAATTCATGAAAGGAACAGTTCAAGAAGAATTCTTTTGTTGATAAAAGCTTTAAATTTTAAAAAGTATAGAAAATATGTTTATGTGTGCATGCATAATAAAACATGAGCAGTACACGGTACAAGGGCTGAACACAATGCACATTGTTCAAGTAAAAGCACAAAAAACAACATCCAAACAATTTCCCACTACTTCAACCCTCGACAATCTACAACATTATTTATCTACAATAATGAGAGTTGAAAATTTCCAGGTTCATTTTTGAAGCATAATATTCTGTATTTTATGTTTTAAACGCATGTAAAATATAAACCTGATGAAAGTCAAAACTGTTCCAAGATAAGTTAAGTATTGTTGTTGATTTCTCTATTCAGTTTGGTCCAGTTGAACTGGATACAGGATATGAAATGGATTTTCTTGGGTTTGGTTGAAGTAGCAACTAAATATTTCTTATTTCGTGTTTATGCTTCTGACTTTAATTTCCCAGTTTGAATTACTATTATTATTACGATTATTATTATTATTATTATTATTATTCTCTAAACCAATCCAATTTCCACAAGAAAAAGAAAAAGGCAAACGAGAAATATCTACACTCTACATTCTACACCACAAGAAAAATAAGCAATTTTCTCTACTGCTTTCTCCATTTTCCAGCTTTCGCTAGCCCTTCTGTGTTTTGTAATGTTGTGAAATGTTGAAGAGTTTGTAGTGCGTATTTGTATTACGGGAAGCGGGGAGGACATACTTAAATATACATCCATTTTTGGGGGGTACACAGTGTTGAATTTTCAGTTTTCAGTACGTGATACAAAATAGAAAAGTACAGAGGCCAGAACCCAGACTAGAGACATGACAAAGTTTACGGAAATACGTACTCCTCTTGATGTTGTAATAAAATGAAAATGAAGTTTATTCTTCTTTCAAAAAATGGTGAAAGGGTAAAGGGAAGTGAAAGGAAATGAAATGGAGAAATCTAATCCAGTTCCCATTGTGATATACATTCTCCATTTTACATTCTACATTCACTACGTTTCCTTTTCCTAAACACATATACAGTCTAGAGACTGAAGACTGGAGTCTTCAGTATCAGGAGTAGCTCGCAAATCCTTTTGCCATCCTTATTTGTTATTCGTTATTCGTTGCCCTTTCCTATTTTGAGATTTGGATTATTGTCCTTGGTTTCGTTTGTCCTTTGGTTGTTTTTCTGTGACTCTTGAGTCGGGAGTTGGATCCGTGAGCCGCTATGAGACAAGAGACAAGTCTCTATGCCTCTGTGTAAGATTTAGGATGGATGACTCGGGTTGACTTGAGTTGAAGTCTAGTCAACTTGTCCTTCTGAAACTTTGGACAGACTAGGTTCTGGATTCTAGAGACTGGATTCTGGATTCTGGCTACTGGATAATGCATGGAGGAAACTAAATATAATACACATGTACATTGTACATTTCAAGTAATAGATGGAGAAAGGGCAGAGGCCAAAATAATCCTCCCATTTCAAGTACATAGGTAATAGTAGTAGTGAAATACATACATGTACAATGTATATTGTACACGTGAAAACCTCGGCCACCTTTTATATACAAACTCTAGGCTACGGATAGATACGGTGTAAGTCAAGGAAAATGGAAAAGGAGGACCAAGAAATAGATGGAAAATATACTACTTGTATCTTATATCGTCTATCCGAATCAGAATCAGAATCAGAATCAGAGAACCAAAACTGGAGAACACATCATGACCAGTTTCAATGATGATGGGGAAACGGCTGTCAAGGGACCATTCTGTAATCTATACGACTATAGTTTTATAGTTGTACTATCACTATTACTATCATGTTCCGTGGTTAGTTTCTGGCTTTGTGATTCTTGGTTCTTGCTTCTTGGTGTTTGCTGGTTGGTCTGTCTCACCACAGCCAATGTAAAAAGAAGAAAAAGAAGAAGAAGAGCAAAGGATGGAGATGATGACGAAGAAGAAGCGGAGGAGAATATTAACGTGTCCAAAATTACTACATGTCTGGAACTTGATATACAAGGATCATCCAAGGAGCTTTCAAGAGATTTCTCCCTCCTTATTCCACCCTCTTCCTCCTCATTTCAGGTGTACATATTCGTAATTCGTACGCTGTGTACCGTAAAAATATGGCATCGTAAACGGTGTCTGTCTGTCCTCCACTAAATTTTCGCCAAATGCTTAAAACGTGTGTCCACTGTGTCTGTAGTTTAAAATGTGACCACGGGATGAGATGGCGCCACCAACTAGTTCAAAATTTGACCTCTCGACTCTAGAGAGACTTGTACATTGTACACTGTACATAGACAGACAGGGATGACAATTCCAATGCTCGGCTTCGCTTCCTAAATAAAAATTTACAGATGTTCGTTTGCTTCTTAATTTTATAATACCGTCTGATTTTTTAAGCTATTGTTTGATAATACCAACACGGAGAAAATAAAACACGAACAATACTAAGGCATTCAGCGGAGCGGATTTTGTAAAAGCTTTGTATTTTTATTTACTTCTTTAAAGAACATTACAATCTTGAATCTTGAATACAAGATTTTGTGATTTTGCATTTCATGCAACAAACTATTTATTTAATTACGATTCAAAATTCCAAACTGATTTAATTTGATTTTAAATTGAATCATTATTAAAAAAAAACTAATAATGATGTACACAAAAATGTCTCTGGATCAATCAATCGGAAAAAAATACACATTGTATTTTTTGTCTGTTATATGTTCTTGTACAATTAGAATTTGTACTAATAATAATATGACTCTCAAACCTTTAACTTAGTTTTTAATTTTAATGAACCCTTTTTACTTTTGAGTATATTCTTTGTAAATAATTTTACAGTATTTATGCGAATTACAAATAAACTGATCGGCAACTAAAGGTATAATATTACGTATTTTATACAAAAATAATGACGAAATTTAATTTTTTACATAAGTACCTACAAATAAAATACTACTTTCTACGGCTGGGCTGACAGTATTTCATCACTGTGATTATTACTAAATTCTTACATCATTCGTCATACATCATACACCATACAAGTATAATCACAGTACCATGCAACCATAATTTCATGGAATATATTCATTACAACTTGACGTGGATCAACGGTTGCACATTGCACATGTTGCAAAAACACTGTATTTTTTTACATATGATGGTATAATTTTTGATCATCAATTTAGGTACATTTTTTATGATATGTTCTACAACTAAATAAATAATAATAGCGTATTTTCGACTGTTTTTAATAATAAGTATCTTATTAAGAAAATATTATGCACATATACGTACGAATTTTCAACCCTTACTCTACTTTCTACCTCATAACTTTTATTTTTTAGGTGTTTAATATTATGGCGTTCTAGATTCTGGAGTCTGGAGCGATCATTATCATGTCTAGATTAATATTATGTACATTGTACATATACAGCTACTATACAAAACAGCAATCAAAATGGCAATATCACTGGGATGTTTCTGATAGTGTACAGTGAATATATAGGGCATGTATCTTTAGTCTTTAGTGGAAGCATGAAGGACAATATATTATAGATTAAAGTACATGTAATACATAATGTATAACGTAATCTTGAATGAATAGGGTGAATCTAAATTTCAATTTCAACATGACTGATTCTGAAGAGATAAACAGGGAGAGGAAGAAAATCCAAAGTCCAGAGCATAATTGATACATGCTCAAATATTGGTATACAAAATATATATTGTACAGTGTACACATTGGTAAACAGTATCGTACAGGAACATCCGTTTAGAATTCCAAATCAAATTTCAACAAAATAAATATGCATGTTCAATGTTCATGACTACTTTATTCCGAGTTCCGACTTGATAGGTTGTAGAAATATGCATAGATATTTGCACAGCCAAATTATAGAAAGAAAAGTGAGGATCAGGACGTGGTTTAATTAAATAAAATAATTATTTAATTAGCATAACGCGGTCTGAATAGCAAAATAACCAAGGGAGACTGACCTTTTGATATCCCCTCTAGCCAGTCTCAATCTCGTCTTTTCTTCCTCTCTCTCTCTGTACAAATACCGGTCGGGTTTGTGAGTCAACAGTAGTCAACTCCAGTCAACTAGTCGAGCCATAATTTGAACAAGCAGGGAGGAGTGTTAGCGTTAGTGTTTGTGTACACAAACACGAAATTGAATACACGAATACTGTAAACTGTAATATGCACAACATTGTACACTGCACACTGTACACTGTACATAGTAAAATATTAGTTGGTTGTAGCTTAGAGCAAACGATACAATTTGAAACATAATGTCTGAAAATGTCAGCCAAAATGATGATGATAATAATAAAATAATATCCCAGACACCCGGATCCCGAATCCCGGAGAGAAGGTAAATAGATACACAGTACACAGTATGCATATTACATTGCATTATTTCAAAGATTCCATCTCAAAACTTTCTCTCCAAGTCTGCTGCTGTGTACTCAATATACGAGTTCATAAATAAATAAATAAATAATTTTCATTGGCAACGTGAATGGGCTAAAGATTACAGGTTGGGATTTGAATGTATAATTATCTCCATCTCGCCATTATTATTATCATGGAATTGCAGCACAGTGAACCGAACTGGACTCTCAAAGGACGAGAACGAGGAAAGTGAAAAGGAGAAGAAGAAAGTGAACCACAGTTTACATGTACAAACAATGTACATGTACATATAAATGAACAAGCAGATACATCACAGAGTGTTGTCTCTCTCTCTCTCTCTCTCACTCTCACTGTTCATGTTCTTCGGACTGTTGAGAATGAGCTACAGAATATAAACAGCAGCCGTGATTTACCCATACACCACTTTAATTTAATAAACTCTGTTAGTTTGCTGGATTTCATGTACTTCTTGTCTTTGTTTCCAAACTAACTGTTTAGTCAACCTCGGTTGATTCAAGTGTACAGTATACATAGGACCAGGAGAAAAGAGAAACAAGGAGAGATAGATAGAAAGATAGAAAGAGAGACAGAGAGACAGAGAGAGAGAGAGAGACAGGGCGATAATAAACATTAAACAACATTAAGAAGTCAGAGTGAATACATTTGCCAATTTATAGTATTATACTTGAGTAGTCTAATGTAAACACGTTCTCGTACATGCATATGTATTATGAATGCATGTATATGTATAGAATACAGACTTAGAGTTGGTGAGAGTATTACAGAGGAAAAGTACAGGAATATCTATACATTATACATAAAATATATATTGACTATCCATTCATTTCAAATGTTGTTTTAGTTTAAGTTGAGAGGGAGAGAGAGAGAAGATAACAAAAACATACAGAGGGAAATATATCTACACAGGGATAGAATATAAATGTGAAATCTACTCAAAGTCGATACTCTCTAATACGTAAGCAATATCTCCTTTCTTCTTCATCCTCCTCAAAACTAACATCACACATAAATTATTAAGGACGGTGTTTGCTTCTCATCTACTTCACTAGCTTCAACTATTTTGCCATCTAGTATAATCTATAAAATATACAGTATATATTTACTACTACCACCACTATTACTATTACTTTCTGATAGAATGGACCAACCAACCATACTTGGACCAACAAAGAATATATATTTTATATATAGAGAAGTATTCTCGTCAGTAAAAACTAAATTCATATATGGTAGAGATACACTCATACAGAGGAAAACTTCTCTGGTATTCACCTCAGATTTCCTCTAGAGTATAAACACTACAAGTTTTCTCCCTATTTCCCATCTCTATTTTACTCGTACTTTTCCTCTTTTATTCGGTTCACTCACTCGCTCACTTGCTCGCTCACTTACTTACTGTGTACTGTGTACCCAATATCCTTCCCATTCTCTCTTAATGTAAATTATACATGGTATCTTGTGAAGAGGAAAAGGAAATAGTATTCATTATTAATTACCACTGGAAATCCAAGAATCGAAAAATTTGGAGCAAATGAGGAGAATGAGAGAGAGAGAGATAGAGAGAAAGAGAACGAGCGCGAGAGGATAGAATTGATAAAATTTTGATACTATCTACCTATTTTTGGGGGGTATTTGGTATTTTTATGGGCCGCATAACATTATTATATCATGTACCTTTTAACTACAAAACTTGGATACACGATTCCTTTTTCGTATTCCAACTTCATTCCACAACATGTTTAACCGTGTACAATCTACAATATACCCTATAGACTTGTGTTTATGTTTCTGTGAAAATGTGGTGTGATATCAAAATGGGTAGTCAATATAAATAAATAATCAAATTATCCAAGTACATACATCATATACCTAGGATATAGGATACATAATATATTATGTGGTATACGGTTGTTTGTATAGAATATATAGAATACATTTTGTAAATATATTTTTTTTTTGTAACTACATGATGTTTTACAAGACAAATGTTGTGGGGTTTTGTTATAATTTCAACACGTTCCTTACTTATACAGTTAATCTCAACTTTATAGGCCTCTGGTATACGTAGTAGTAATAATAATATTATAATTTATAGATAACAATATAAATAGATAATATTTTGTTTTTATATTTTCATTCCTTAAAAAATTGTAACCTAGTAATAAATATACTTAGATTACTAATAATTTTATACGCTTATTATGATTATACTTATTTTGATAGATTCTAGATTTTAGATTGTATACTTGATACTCGTATAATCATTCTAACAGCATAATGAACAAAATGTATTATAGTGGTAAAAGAATTGTGGTTTTGATTATTAAAAAGTTATAATATAGAAAATGATGATTAATAAAGGCTAGAAATACTTTTATAACATGACTTTTGCGAAGAAAACAAATACATTAGAGAGTAAGCGCTGTCCGATAAAAATATTTAAGAGTATTTTAACAACACAAAATAATAATAATAAAAAACAACAACAACAAAAATAGATTTCAAAACGAAAATAAAAAAAAACATATACGAGAAAAGAGAAAAAATACATATATATAACCTAGTTCACGCCATTTTAGGCGAGACGATCATGAGTGAATAACATGTTAATTTGACTCGTAGTTCTTGACTCAATCAAGATTAATAACTGTTTGACTGCGACTCTTATCCTTTTTTTCTAGTACAAATTATAATTATGGAGAAATACTTGAAGTACCATGTTGTCCAGTCCATAGAACTCTTACTTGGTTTTTACACATTGCAACACTATAAATTGGGATTAGAACACAGGGGACGATGTAGAGGAGAGCAGGTTGACCCGTTTGTGTCAACATTAAAACGACGAATGCTATAGCGAGTCCACATGCATAACCTATGTAAAACATACATAAAGAAAATAATAGCTTTAAGTTTACTTGTCCTCAAATCTAGTAAATGCTATCTATGTACATTGTACATGGTTCATTTGCGATTTTTAAAAGTAGGTAATGCAAAGTTGTAACTTGTAAAGTTGTAACTTCTTACAAATAAATAGATAAGTATGTCACGTTAATTAATATGGAAGAATAAATTCATCATTGACATACGGATATATATTGTGTAGTATTCAACAACAAAGTAAAAATATACTAACCTAGAACGGCGGTAACAAAATAAGGTCGTCTTCTCGTATCTCCATTAAGGATATCAAAAGTATGAGCAAAACAAACTAAAAACCCGGGAATGATGATGTCACCTATAGAAAAGAGAAAAAATTGGTATGGATATAAAACACAAGTCATTAATAACTATAATATCATATCAGCTTGTCCTAAATCCCAAATCAATGCACATCAGTAAAAGTAATCATTGATGTATATTTTATGTAATACTCATATAATAGATCTCTTACCAAAACCAAGGAGAGAGAATCGTGGACTACTACAAGCAGACAAAATGTTATGCTCAATTTGAGGAATCTTCAATAGTAAAGGTAAATCTTCACCTAAATATTCAAATATAGTCAGGTTATACTCACATTCAGTACTTATGTACAATATACAATATATGTACATACATCTAACATTTTATATATATTATACATGTACATTATGTATAATCATTGATATTTATTTGTTTATACCGGAACTTCCGCCTGTTGCAACTTCTACCATAACTGACTTTCCATCCTAAATGTAAAAAAAACAAACAAAAGCGATAAAACAAAAATGACCAAATCCATATCGTATCGGATCATAAAAAGAGATCAAGGATCAAGAGTAAACAAAGAGGGCAAAGAATATAACAATAAAAATTTATACACATCCATATATGCCTGTATATACAAATGTTTGTTAAATGTTGGTTGTAAAAAAGATAAAGTTTACTTACTTTGGTAAAGTACGGTGTGATAAAAACAAAAAAGATGTCACTAAAAATAAAAGAATAAGATCATAAAAATGATGTTGATTATCTTTGCTATCATTATTACTAGTCTTGTAAAAAAAAAAGTTGTAGTAAAATATAAAAGAATATTACTTCAAGTTATGAGATGTAGTATATTACTACAATAATAATTAATAACCATAAAATAACTTACTAAAGGAATAGCAATGTTAGAAACACAGTGCAGACTTTCAAATTCGGCATACGAAGAGTTTGTATTAGATGGATGCTAAAGGGGAAAAGGAAACTTTATTTATTTAACATACTTTGCCAAAAATGAACGATTAGACTTTTAAAACATTTAAAAAATGCAAATATGTATTTAAAAAATAATGTAAAGGCTATTTTGATTTAAAATATTCATACCAAAAACAAATTCCAAGATAATCTTGTAAAATCCAACCAGCAGTTTTATGACGGAAGATAAACCAAATGATGGGAACAGCAATACATATTAGCATCAAAATGATTTGATGAATTCCAAAATTCTTAATCCTGTTAGTAAATATGGAATATATTTTTAAATGGTTATTCATTAACTTTATATTGTATTTATAACCTTTTAAAATTATAGAATTTATGGTAATATTTATTTAGTTTTTATCACGATAGCTTTTTGTTTCTATGAATTTAATTCACTTACTTTGGCATAAATGAATCCATTTTGCATAGGTTTAGAATCTGAAGTAGAACATCATAACTGGCTCTATAAATGAAAAAAAAATGTCGTGATTATAATCTCGATGCATGATACTTGTGTGTACACATTAAATATATTTATTTTGGCTTTCAATGTGTTAAACATGTTTTCCGCAATATATTAATTACCTTGCTGATGCTACACAAAAGATGAACATGAAGAAGTAGACTGTATAAAAGAAAAAAAATGTATGATTAGAATTAGTACAACAATAATAATAATCAATCGTCATTGGTAAGTTTTAAAATTTTAATGATACATAGTAATTTTTAATGTTTACTAACCTAGATAGTTGTAGAAAAAGTATAGCAGCAATAAAGTTGTGGAAATAAAAGCCACGAGAGCCACAACAACGATAACATTGAGACCAATTTGATTTTTACTTGTAGAAGAGCTACCAGAGTCTAAAATCTGTTGTTCGCTGGAAGTACTGCAATTTTAAATGACATATATAAAATTGAAATTTAATAATAATTATTAATAATAATTAAAAAGGTTTTACAGTTTTTGATTGGTATTCAATAAGAATTAATCATGTTTTTGTATATTATGATTACCTAGCGAGTTCTCTGTATGGACCGGTAAAGGAACCAACTGTTACACATAAACAAGCAATGAACCATAAAATAAGTGTAGCTGGATTGAACATCTTATCTTCTACAGTTATAAACTGCACTGTCATATCACGGGCTTCATATTCCTACAACAAAGTAAAAAAAACAATTCAGCGTAATTAGTAATTATTATCACTTTACGGCTGGAAAAAATCATTGCTGTGTACTTTTATTTTTGTATGCATCATTTATTACCGGTAACTGTTCCGCACTCTTGTTTGTTATAATGACAAAGGCATCCAAAGTAAAATTCTGATCCAAAAAATATCGGTCATCCGATATTAAAATCAAACCGGAGGCATTATTCTGGAATAAACCAATACATATCATACAGGTTTTGTTTGTAAATAATACATGAATAAACAATAAATATGTGACCATATTATTATTATTATTTGTTTAACTAAAAGTTCATTGTACAAAAAATACTTATATAACATGTCAAATAACCATTATAATATAGATTGTGGAACTTACTCGAACATAATCAAAGTATTCAGTCAAATTGCAACCATCTGATTTATCTAGTAGATAAACAGTATTCTCCTTTTTCGAACTCAAAAGTGCAGATCCGGTCTCATGGTCACACACATTGAAATTTCTTAAATCCGTCACAGTGTAGAATGTCTAGATTTTTGATACAGATACATGTATATGTACATTTTGGAAAATATTAGACAAAACAAATCACCTTTGTTTTGGATCATTACCTTGCATTAATCGTATATGTAAATCATAATATTGTAAACATGCACTATGTGAAATATTATATATTATACAATATATGAGTAGATGACTTACCGATAATTGTGTGGGTACTGTAAAATATTGTGAAGGGTATGTAAAACATACATCAGTAGTAGAATTTACTAAATCGGATCCCTTGTAAACTTTTAATAATCCTAAAGAATATTCTACTCGACCTGCAGCCTGGAAATTATTAAACAAAAAAGATAAAAATCAGATGTGACAAAAAACGACCACATGATCTTTTGTGGGGTGTTAAGCATTAATAATGATGATAATTACGGATAATATGACTCATCTCCAATCAAAAACAAATTGTGATAATATAGTATAATTTTAATTATATGTTTGTTGACTTACTTGTACATTTGGAAGAAGAAAAAACCCAATAATTCCATATAAAATTCCAAAAACTTTACATTTGTTTTGTGTTGGCTTCATTTTATTAGTTGTTTTTGTGGGCCAACTAATTTGACACATTAACTATGTATATTTTAATGAACACTAAAAAATAACACATATATATTATACTAAATGTATACTAATCAAACACAGAGAACAAATATATACCACATGTAACGAATCTTAGAAATTAAACATTGAACAATAAATTAAAACAAGAGACACGGAAACAATCCAAAAATACTGGATGAAATGTAAAAAAAATTGTTGTGTAACCCTTTTCACATACACACACAATATCTTATACCTTTTGAATTTATATTATTATAGATTATAGTTGAATTAACATTAATCCAGTTTTGTGTGTATATGCTGTGTTTTTGTGCAAAGTGCAAAGCAGTGTTGTTCAGATTTCAGATTTCAGCATTTGAGTTTCGAGCCAAAAAAAACTGGAGAATTTTTTTTTCCCAAAATAATTAATCAGTGATTCAGTATATCAGTTTGTTATACCTGGAATTAATAAAATTTGTAACTTTTTTTTAAATATGTCTAAATAGTTGATCTAAAATTCAATGAATCAAATGACGTCATGATACTATATCCACATACACACAATATTATACAATGTAAACTTTTATGATGTGTTTTAACAGTTGTAATATTTGGTATATTATGCAAATACTTACTATGTGTACACACATAATACAATATGAATGGAACAATCATAGTATTCAAATTTGCAATTTATAGATATACATTATCATTTGCACATAAAAAATTCTGAGTCACACATATGCGCTTTGTGACAAAAGTCAAAATAAATAAATGAAACGATTAGGATGATATATAGACTAGACTTATTGCAGCATATTCTGTCATTATGCAAAAAATGCTAATGAAAGTCAATTTTTATCAGTTGCTTTTTTATTAGTCTTTCTTTTTATCAGTGCAAATTGATCTAGTGTTTTTGGCTTAGATATCATCATTCTTTTAAGCCTTTGCTTTTTTGTCTGGATCGTTTTGTAACTTACAAAGCTGAAATACAACATGGAATAAATCCTTCCTGTATTTACATTACACATAGAATGAATTCGTTTTGATATACAACGTAATATAAACATTTCAATTGGAAATACCTGTTAGAAATGTTTGAAATTATTTAAAGATCGGCAGTTTAAAAAATGCGTGAAAATGGGGAAATGTGATGCTTTAGTGATACATATTTCTCAACTATGAATGAGCATAGTTGAGAATCGACTGGATTTTTCATCCACAGTATGTGTCTGTGTGTATTGTTTGAATATTCGTTGAGGAAGATTCGTGAAATAATACATTTATTTAGTATTTCAGTTTAAGGTCACTACAAAACATAGAAAACTTTGTAATAGTCTATAGTGTTTGTTTGTTCTTTGTTTTTGATCAGTACTTGTTATGCACAAAAAATACACTTTTTTTGTACATTCATCTATTATTGAAGAAGTTAAGAGAAATGTGTATGTGCGTTTGGTTGGCTTTTCACCTTTCTTTAGTTAAGATAAGCTGTAATTTTAACTTGTTTGACTTTCTTCTAGTTTTAATTAGTTTTGATTATTGATGAAATACCACTTCCGTGTTTCTCCAACATTAACTACATTTTATTGCAAAAGAAATTTTACCAAATTAATACACGCACATTTGTCATTCACAGTGTGAATTTCACATACATATCTATGTAATGGAAATGGCAAAATATTGTATAGTTAGTACACTTTTGTCCATATTTAGTTGGTGAATACGAGAATGCACACAGAATGTATTAGTAGAATTGAAAGCAAGAATAACAAAAATCATAATTGAATGTGATACTATGTGGTATTTGCTCTGTATAGTGTGTAGCAGTAAATGAATCCCAAAAATTGAATGAGAAATTATAAAATAGACACCACATAGAGAAGTTGTCGTCGTGTTTTTTATGATTGCGAGATTGGGAGTCAGTATAGAATGATAAAATGTGATGTGATGGCTGTGAAAATGATTAAAACTTGTTAAAATGAATACACATGCATCATATGGTTAATGGCTAGTGCAAGTCGAGTTACTTTAGAATTTGGTGATTCTTCTCTTCCCATTTGAATTGATATAATATATTTATTTATGTATTGAAACTCTATAAATATCTGAAATCTCAAAAATGTTTGCAACATGGTCTCTTGACTCTGTGGATACTGGATTCACCATCTCACACATTTATATACTTTATATTGAAAAAACTCAACGGTTAAACTATAATATATAATATCGTAATAAACTGTGTATAAACCATACTAAATATTATGAGACAAACATTCATACATGAATCAAGAAATAAAACTATAATGTATAATGTATGTGGTAAATATGTATTCTTTGCATTGATTTGAAGATATGACAAGTCAGACTAAATCCATGTTGAATGAAAATGTATGAAAACTTTCATGACACATGACATATCTGTACATTGTACATTTTACATATACATAAAAGTTTTGAGCAATTCACACATATATACGTTTTTTTAGGTCTCTCTTAAACATTTTTTTTTTCAAATTATGTACTCATCATCACTGGACTATTCAATCTTGACTGCAATATAACTCCAATGCAAATGCTTTAAATATATATAAAATATAAATGATTTTGGTGTAACTAGGAGCTGAATAGGAAATGGAGAGAAAATGTAGTTCAAATTTCCATGATATTTGTGTATATCTAAATTGTTTGTACAATATCTATATACATATTTATTGAAGTCTGTATGTTTTTAAATATGTATTTATGTATTATTTGTATATAAATTATTCTCACATAATATTCTCTCATTAGAAACTGAATACATACATTTATTCCCCAATTTCTTGATAGATAAGACTGAGTTGTTGGAAGTTGATGGATTTCTCTCGTTCTTAGATTCTGCCTTTGACTTCTGCATGTGCGGATCTCTTTCTTCCTTCATTTTCTTCTCTCTCTGCCTACTCTCTATTAAACGTTATAACTTATAAGTATGTAGATTTACAACATAATTTAGTTGAAATATTTAACTGTACAGACTGATTTAGTCCCATCATTCAATTTAGATAATATATATTATGTATAGGACAGACATTCAACTTCCGAGTCTTCTTCTTCTCTCTTCCAAGTTGGCTATTTAGTTTGATTTCAGAGTTCAAAATTCTAGGAGAAGGAGGAGGAGGAACTGGATCATCATCAATGCATTCTTCTTCTTCTCTCCTTGAAGATAGCATATTTTTGTACTTTATTTAGTTATTGGTTGTTCGTTGTCGTCGTCGCCGCATTGAGTCGTAGTGTAAAAGTGTGTAATGTGCATATATGCATATAATATAATATAACATATTATGATGAATAAGTATTAACATAAGTAGTATTACTAGTGCGTTTGGTGTGTGAGTTGTGCCTAATAATAATGTAATAATATTGTAATTTCCAAGTCCTACTCCTACTTTACTTGTATAATGCACAAATGAGACGAACGAAACGGACGGATTCCATCAGCAGCAGAAGAAGAAGAAAAAGAACAGCAGCAGCAAAGTCTTAGGTGGTGTGGTATGTTTCGGTGATTTTTTTTTTGCAAGTGTATTTCTGGACCAAGTGAACAAAAAAGAGTGGAGAAAAACGTCGTTAGTTCTTCTTCTACCCGGTGGTTTTAGTTTTGTAGTGTACACACACAGGATTTGGTGTGTGTAAGTGATTGTGCGAGTGTATGCGTGTATGTGCAAAGTGGGCACGTGTACATTCTTTTACATAATAAAAAATTTAGAAAATATTTATCATCATCATCATTCTTTTCACTACATTGAATAATTTAGAAATTAAAATTATATAGTCATTTAATAACAGTAAAAAATCGTCACAATGCTGGAATTATAGAAGAAAAACAAGAAGGAAAGGGGGAAAGTGGAGATTAATATATAAAGTCCCCATAGTTAACCACACAAGTTAACAATGGGGATTTCTAGCCAGTTTTTTACTAGTACTAGTGGTGGAAATAAAAGGAGAAGAAATCAAAGTAGAGAACAGGAAGATTTATTATGGGGAAAGTTGAAGTTTTCATCATTATCATGGTCTTTGGTCGTGCTTTTGATTGTGTTCACTCTATTAAATCAACCGATCTCAGGACAGAGTCAGGAGGCTCCAGGGTCTCGTCGTCCACATGGGAATAATGCTAATGGAAATGCTAATGGTAATGGAGAATTTGAATATGATGGATATGAAGACTATGCTGAAGAATATTCAGAATATCCTGAAACTAGTAAGTTGCATTTCTTTTTGTTTTTCCTTTGTCATAGCGCGCATTGCACATTTCACATGATAAAAGTAATAATTACAAGCATTTCAGTCTATTTTTCAAATTGAACGGAAGAGTGTTTATTGTTTATAATTTATGCGTATTTATTATTTTTGATATTTCTAATGATAATATTATAATAGTAATATTTTAATAATATGATAAAAGAATTTGAATTTAATTCTGTTCAAAGTCTCAAGTTCTTTGACCTCCATCAAAGAACTCATCACTATCTATCACTTGTTCCATGTTTCTATGTTCTTTCGCTGCACCCATTTTTTTTCTTTTGCTCCTTCTTCTGCTTCTCTCATCATCTTTCTTTTATCCATGTTCATTCACTACAACATCCTCAGCATGCTTTTCAACTCCAATAATATCTATCAATATATTTAGTGATAGTTTAGTATACATCATGTGTATGGTATAATTCTGAGCAAGAAGCATGAAAAAACTGACAGTAAGAGAAAAGAGTAAAATAGAGATTTGGTGACTTAGTATGATGGTTGGTGGCAGACTTGAAAGGTCAAAAAAAGGTCAATCTGCCAAAGCATTTACTTTTTACAAGACATGTACTGAAAAAAAAAAGACAGAAAGGAAGAGAAAAAGAAGGAACGTTTTTCTATTTGAGACATTTAAGTGAATTTGTATGTGTGTGACATAAGATTGACGGGACGCTTATCTGCTCTTCATCTGAGTCTGTATCAATTTTCTTATCCGCTGTTTTTTTTTACTCCTTTGCTCACTCTTTCAAAGGATTATTTCTGTTTTGTGAATGAAGTAGTAGTATCAATACATATAAT
>JAQGBI010000131.1:0-28709 GCA_034698325.1 Sminthurinus elegans | reverse complement strand
TAACATAAGCTAAACATAAGCTAAGACAGAAATAAAATGGCAAATCACTCCAGAGGTTTTTGAGCCCAGAAAATCTTATCTTTTTTTGGATGCTTCCCTTTTGATTTTGTTCGAGCTCTAATTTCCACTTTCTAGGCGTGTGTATTTTGTATATTTATGCTTTTTAAAAGCACTGAGCATAATTTGAATGAGAATGAACTATACAATGTATTTTACACATTCTCTTTGCAGGACAAACAACCACAATTTGTATTTGGAACTGGAATTCGGGAAAGTCGTGAATCTCGTTTTGGAGCAATTGTGGTTGTGGTGGACAGATTTTCACTACATTTCCACTTGTACCCTTGTAACTGGAATAATAATCATGATCTCGGATTGCAATAGCATGGCTTCAATAGTTTCAATAGTTTTCAAACTATACAGTATTCTATCTACATGTATTATTCGGCTACCATAAAAATCACAGTTTGCTTGGATTTCTGACTTTGGTGTATTTATGTGGCCTATTTGAATTTAAAATACTTTTCACTATTTTACTCTCCATTTCATTTCCTTTTCTTTCTTTCTTTCACTTTTCCTTTCTTTCGTGTTTCCTTTTCTGGTTTAGCATTCCGTTTAGAATTTATTCCAGTGTTAATGTCTGTATCACATATGAATTTCCGAATGAATAAACTCCACCATTCTCCTTTCCATCTACAAAAAAACTAGTAGAATATACAATTCAGAATGCAGCAGAGGTAGATAATATCTAACATGGCTCGAGATAGCAAATATAAACGTAAACGTATTGAGGAGCAACAACTGCATATTTTACTCATTGTAATCAAATAAATTCATGGGATGGGAGGATCGAGCTGTTCTGTGTGCAAAATACCTTGTGCACTCTATATTCAAATCTGAGCTCTTTATTTGATTCCAAATTATTCTCAACTCCAAAACTCCAAAACTTGTTGTGCATGCAATAATGTTCATAAAAACAAATAGACTCGATCTCTCTCTCCTCTTTGCATTTGCTTATTTAAACTCTTGTTTGTAATCGGGAGGAGGACAGTGCATAAAACAAATATAGCAAAAAACATGGATGATTTTGGCACAAGGTTCTAATTCTGATTTGGATTCAGATTCGTATTTGAATTTGCATAAAGAGTATACACACATTTACAATTTACATAGAGAAAAGAAGGAACGAAAATGGAAGGGAATAAAAATATGTTTGAGGTCACGGGCTGAAGTTGAGCAGGAGGCAGTATGCAGTAGAACATTTTTCTTTCATATGCCTACTTTATCAAGAGAGAGCGACAGACAGACAGACGAAAGGAAGGAATAAAAAGAATCAAAGAAAAAAAAGAAGGATAATAAATCGTTTTTATGTAACTACCGCGATTCGCAACTGTCTATATTTCTATTCAACCATTGTATAACGTCTGCAGTCTACATTGTAGAAAATCTAGGAAAGAAAGAGACTGCATTCATTCACTCATTCATTGATTTCCAAATTGTGTGCTCGTATTGTGTTTGTGTTTGTATTTGTATTATTCTATTCACAGTCACAGTCACACACACAAAAACACACATCCGCACACAACAAATCCAATGTTGATATGTACTATGTACATAAGCTCAAGTTGAAAGCGCAGATTTTTATGGAAGAGGAAAGAAAGAAATAAACAACAGCTAAATACATTACAAAGGCTCAAAAAAAAGAATCCACAAATAATGTGTGGAACACTAGAGAATCGAGGATCGAGAATGGTGAACGGAGAATGGAAAATCGAGAGACGAAGGAAAAAAACTCGCTGTCTATTTTCATAGTGTAGTCTAGTCTACAGTCTCTATTCTAGTGTGTGTGTATGTAAGTTTTGGTTTTGAAGGAAAGCCGATGCCATTTAGATGTCAAAGTGAAACTAATCGCTTACTGCGGAACAAAAACTCGTGGAGCAGGAGAAAGTAAAGAGAAAGTCACGGTCAACGTTCCGGGTTCTAATGCTCGGAAAATTATCTAGATAATTCAGAATTCAGCTTGTTCGAGTGTAGTCTAGAGTCTAGAATGTAGAGTCGAGTTGAGTCTATAGAAAGAATTACAGAGCACCCCTATGTACGACTTTGCTCATGTTCATGTTCATGTTCACTTGCATTAAAATTCAAGTTAGAGTCCTCTACATACATATTGATTTTGGTTCTAGTCGAGTTCGAATTGGATTTGATTTGAATTGAGAATTCCTTTCGCGTACACATAAATATTAATTACGAAGCCACCTCACTGCATACTCAAATAATAGCCATATTTCATGTCCACTTTGAAATTTACTGTATTTATATACACACAAGTCAATGCTCATTCTTCAAGTATATTCTGATCCACATTCACATCCTGTTTCTGTCTCTGTCTCTGTGTCTTTGGGAAATTTGTACAGGGCGAATTTACGGCAAATTCCGGACGCACAAAAACTGTACTATTTTGTACATTGTACTTACAATGTTATTCGCTTGTAAGGAGTAGACAAAACTTAAGGCTCTTGTGATTCCTGTTCTGATTCTAGTTCTACAAAAATACGTGTACACATGGGAATGTCATGTCTTTTGAATATTATTTTGAACGATCCTCGATGAATATTCTTGTACAATGTAAATGGGTTCTTGTACTTTCTCTTTAGCTTCAATCAGCCATAAGCGGAAAAGTTTTGACTATTTGTGAATTCAGTCCAACCACCTTCAACCTTCATGAACAAAATGGCAGCCGAAGACAATCAATGAATATAAATATGAAAATATGAATACTAATTTTAAATGAATGCAACTGACAGATTTTTTTATTCTTTTCATTGCAACATAAAAAGTCGTGAGCCAACATACGCAAAAAAAGCTTATTGTGTTTGATGAGAATCAAAGAAGACTTAATGAGACACGTTAGTTAGATTTTAATAGAAATTTTGACGAAAATCCGAATGTCATTAAAAGATATCAAAATTCAATGAGAATGTCTAATCAATTTTCATGGAAATCTCATTACTTTTAATAAATGTAGCTGTGTAGCCTACTTTAAATATGCTTTAAATATTTGTACATTTTCTGAGAATGCAAGTGAAAGAAATATTTATTCAAGACGAAGATGTAGAAAATGCTTACATAAGTAAAACGCAGAGATGCACCTGTTTATATTAATGAAAAGTGCATGGAATTTGTCGATAAATAAAGAATGAGCAGTGAAGAAGAAGTATGAGGAATGAAAAGGATCATTAGCGTGGGTAGGCGAAGAGGAGCCAAGGTAGAAATTATAGTATGCTTTTCTTCTTTCACCTTTCCTTTCTCTAGCGTGCATCTACATCTTCATCTAGATGAGGATGAGAACTGGAGCCTGAACTGTAAGAACTTAACGTAACCAAGTATTATCCTTCATCCTTCATCATCGCTCTCCTTTGCTCATCTAAAATTCTACCATTTTATCCTTTAATATTGCACACTTCTGCTCTGGGCTGAGCTGGTTCTGGTTCTGGTTCTAGTTCTCGATGGAATAGCTTCCTGCACCATTCATTCAGTATACATGTATGCTCTCGCTGTCTTTCTCAGGAGCACATTATTCATGTGCACTTTCATAATCGGCCCCTTTCTCTGCCTGTGCCGACATACATAATATGTATGTACTAACTATGCAACTGACATGTACAAAATGTATTACATCTAAATGTATTCATAATGCATTTCCAGATCCCAAATCCTAGATTCTAGGTCCATGCATATAAAATATGAGAAATGAGAATTTTCGGCCTTCGATGCCTTTTTGAAACTGGTTTTCATGTGCATATGATGTCGTACATATTTTGTAATCGAAGGGGGCATGCAGATGCGCGAGGCACTATAACTGTCCATGTGATCTCAATTATCTTTTACTTCTTTGTACATTTTGCTTTAAATGCCCATGTCAAACAGAAGGACAGGCAGGTGTAATCTTCAAAGTGGGCTTTGATATCCATTGAAATTTTATTGCTCTGAAAATGTAAGGTCTTCAAAAATATTTATAAAAAAACAGTGCACCAAAATTTGAAGTTAAAAATGACAACTCAGTAAGTTTGATGCTCAAATTATCTCTCGGTAAAATAAAAATTTATTGAAAATACAAAGTACGGAAACGTTTTAGCATCGAGAAGCTAAATTTCGTCAATAATTTTGATTTCCAATGGGCATTTAACTAAATACTTTTTATGTAATGATTGGAGTTTTCTGATCTAACTGTAAGGTTTGATCTGCCATGATATTTTTAAAGCCAAACTTTGTCCTATTCTGGGATTAAATTGACAATGACATTGGCATTGGGAATGCCAGTTTTACACTACTACATTTTTAATGGGACACAAACGGAGTCACAAAGCCGTTTTTAATGAGATGGCTTCAAATAGAAAGCGGCTCACATTAGATTCCTCTCCGTCTAATTTTCAGGTTCATTAATCATAATGAACCTTTTAGTATCTCGTGACTTTTGTCCTTGTGCACTTTGATGGCTATCAATGATTTTACAGGGTACTTTTTTCCACTAAATTAATCTGTTAAAGTGATTGCACTTTTTTATAATAATAATAAGGGTATTTTACAATGCTTATATATAAGAAAAACGAGTGATATGAATCTTGACATGATATTATCTTTATTGATAAAGTTTTTTAAAATATTTCTAAGGTTATAAAAAAAGATGTTTGATGCTAATCTGATTGTGGTTTGACGGACAAGGATAAAAATGATAATAATTTGTTTGTTTTTATTTTAATTTCAGGTGAGTTGGATAAGGCATAGAGATATCCATTTACTAACAGTTGGAAGGTACGTACATTATCAATACTATTCTTATTTTATATAAATTTCACAGTATTTTTGAAACAATTTGGGATGATGAGTATAAAAAGTAACAAATCTGATTATTTATTTGTTGTTTTTGGTATGTTTACAGATATACGTACACTACAGACCAACGCTTTCGAGCCCTACATGTAACCAATACTGAGGATTACGCTTTGCAGATTAAATATCCTCAACATAGAGACTCGGTAAGTATTAATAGTAGTAGTAACTTTTTCCTTGTCAAACAAATGGACATGAACATTGGACAATGTAAAATATAAAATGGAGGATTCAATTTTAATTAAAAAAGAAACGGCTCTTTTCATTTAAAGCTATAGTCAACAGTCAACAGTTAAACGGCAAAAGCCAAGAGCGTATTTGATATTTGCCATTTAACAATGATGATGATTATGACACAAGTTTGGCTTTTAGTTCAAAGTCACATATACTTTGTACTTTGTACAACAGTGCAAATTGAAATAGGAAAATTTCCTCTGTATACTTATCCATCCACTATCCATACGATCTATCGTATGTAATACGCTGTCTAATCATCATCATTTTCATAGTGGTTTGGTTTATAGCTTTGAGCAGATCTTTGAGCCGTTAATTAGCCCATCTTTCTTTGTACATATTAGTGGATGATGACATGTATGCATTTTATGTCATGTACCATGTACAAAATGTAGAATGTACATACTTACATACTTACATATGTTCAATCCTCATGCTCTATATTCTACATTCTACATGTATTTTTTATCACAGTTTCGCTAATATGACTTTCTCCTTGTCTGTCTGTTTTTTACAGGGTATATACGAATGCCAGGTTTCTAGCACCCCACATATTTCGCATTTTGTACATCTAAATGTCGTCGGTAAGTGGAACACCTTACATCAATTTTTATTACTATCTCTCCATGTGCATTTTCCTCTCTTTCTCTTTCTCCTCACTCCTTTTTTGTTCCCTCTTTTCCTAGTACAATAAGTATACATATATATTTTTGGTTCTAACCTTAACATTCCTCTTTTTCATCGTACATCGTACATCGCAAAATGTACATTGTACATGGTACATGTACATGGACATCTGCAGAACATTACTGTCCTATTTACTTTCCCTCACCTACATCCACATCCACATGTACAGTCTAACATGTAGCATAATATAGAATCTAGTATCCAGAGTGTGCCATGATCGTAGTCATAGTCATAGTCATGATGATCATTACTGGAGCTGGAGTTGGAGCTGGAACTGGAATTGGTAGTGGTGGTGATGTGATGTGGTGTGGTAGAAACAGGAAACTTTCACCAGCTTTTCCTCTTTTTCACTCTTAGTGTTCCGCTCTGCATTCCCTCTTCCCTGACTCATATCAGTTTTCGCCTTTTCTTTCTCTCCCCTCTTTCCCCATTTTCCATTTTCTTGTCTGGCTGGCTGGATGACTGGATGGCTTTGAACATGAATCGTCGTAATCTGTAATGTCCTACTAGTGCATCCGCAGATGCGATATCTGTATCTATGGTATTTATACAACACATGTACATTGTACATTGTGCATATATCCACGCTCCTAGAAAATGGAAAGATTCTCCCCTCACTTCTTTATTTGCTCCACACGATGCATTTATTTCTCCTCCTCCTCCTCCTTCTTCTTCTTCTTCTTGGTCTTCTTCTTGGAGCGTCAGCATTAGTATTGGTGCTGGCATTAGTACTACTGCCATACTAACATAAACAGAGCAAATAATTCCTTTTACCTACATCCGACATCCGACACCCAACATCCGACAGAATCCCACAAACATTTATACATATACACAAGTATACATGAATGTCTCTTCATTCCTAAATTCATTCCTATTTCAAAACGACAACTTAAACGATAACAGTCAACAGTCGGAATTCAAGAGTCAACACTAATGGGATTGAGCTGAGAGTATTGTACGCAATATTTTATTTGTACCTATACGTATCTTTTAAGTAGTTGTGGAGAAAACTATGCTTTCTGAAAACGGTGCACCTCTTACTTTTACTTGGACACTGCTCAGCCTTGAGCCTTGAGCCTGGAAAGAAGCCATCACCATGACAGCAGACTCTTTGAAAAAGACAACAGTTGACCTTCTGTTGAATGTTCTCTATATCTTTTTCTCTCTTGAATAAACTCCACCTTTCTTCTGTTTAATATTCATAATATTAACAATTATGGCGAATTAAAAAAGCTCATACCTTGCAGATGTAAACTAGAAATGACAAAATCACCACAATTAGTTTACTCTCGATTTATTTGTACCTTTTATTATTCATACGTTACACGTTACACGTTGCTCAAAACTCAAGCTTTAGGATGTGCTTTTGAATATATTCCACAGATTTTAATTTTTCCCTCATTAAAGTAAAATACTTGCTCTTCTGAATTCCAAATACGCATTTTCTTATACGTTAAAAAAATATGTGGAGTATGGTGAACTTCTTTCAGTTGTAGTACAAAAACTATGAAACTAGAAAACAGAAAATACAAAACACAAAAGGTTTCTACAGCATGATCATGCTCTCACTGACTGCGTAAATAGTCAGCTGCAACTACCATCACGAATGGTATTATATGTTGAGAAAAGTGCTGTAATAATTATTATTCTATAGCTCCAAGAAATTCTATTAGACTTTTTTTTGCTCCCTTTCCCTTTTCTATGACCATGTCTATGAGCTGTGAGAGAAAGCACTCATTCTCATAACACTGATAGTTGGCAGTTGTGAGGAAAGTAAGCAACTTAATATAGAGTATAGTATATAGTATAGAGTATAGAACATATAATGTGGAGTATTGAGCAGAAAAAACTAATGCAGAGAGAGAAGAAGGATGGGAACTTGCTCAGAGTGTTTGCATTTAACTATTATTACTGGTGCTGGTGTTGGTGCTGGAACTAAAACTAGAACTAGAACTAGAACCGAGTTGAGCTGAGCTGAGGGAAGTAAAGAGAATGGAAGAGAAGAGAGTGTTTTATTTGTATGAAGTATATGGCCCGTAATAACAGTAATAATAGAGTGAGGAAATATACGTGCATAAATGATGATTGCCTTGCGTGGATTTTTCACACTAGATCCACACACACACAGTCATAATGAAAAGGAACAAAAAAAACTATGACTACGACTATGAGTGTGAGTATGGCTGATGACTAGTTTCAACGTCAGGATTCGCGTGACAGTAGATTATTATCATAATTTGTTCCTATTTTGCACATTCTTAGGGCAACTCTACTTCTCTTTCTCTCTTTGACGCTTTCTCTTTCTCTTTATATTTTCACTCTCTTAACACTGTTACACAGTGTACAGTGTAAGGTGTAATACTTTCATGTGTTTACAAATATTCATACACATTTCAATTTTCTCTATTCTTTTTATATGCTGTAGCTGTAGCAGTTGTGTGAGTATTGAGCATTGAGTATAAAGTTTACTTTATAGAGAGACATTTGAAGGTATATCAATGTACTACACATTGTATACTTTTATAATTTTTTACTCGTTTTGGGAGCTGCGTTCTGGGAAACCATTTGTCCTTTCTGATGATACCGCCGCTCTTGAGTCCAGTCTAAGTTATTCCATTAATTCCTGATTCTTGAAATACACATACAAAACATGTACATAATTTAATATGATGTGAGAAGGAAGGAGAATAAAAGAGAAATTTCCATGAAATTTCATTTCTTGTATGCTCTTAAGAGATTAACCAAAATATGCAATTAAAGTCTCCATATGGCTCAAACATTAGCTCTTGAATCTTGAAAGATTGAACCAAACTCTAGTCTCTAGTCAGCATACTGAGTTTCATCCAGAGTCCAGAGTTTAGAGTATACACTGTAAGCGTCTAAGTTTATTTTGCAAAACGGATGGTGCCATTTATAATGCAAAATGTACTTGAATAAAGTTTGATGTATGTTGTAAAATTTCAACATGAATTAAAAAACGCATTCCTCAATCCTTCAAGTCCCAAATGGTAGGAATAATAACACGTGTAGCTTTCACTCACTCCACACTCAAAACTCAACGATATGAGCATTTTCCATATGGAACTTTGCTTCACATACATTATTTATGATATTAATACATGGTTGTGGCTTTGTGATTTGATGGTGATTTTAGAAAGGTCAAATTCACAATTCTCATATGTGCAAAATTCTTGTGGTGGTTTAGTCGAGATTTGAGACTTGACTTGAGTTGAGTTGATAGTTCATGGGAAGTGGGAATGAAATGGCAGGGATTTGGGAATATTTTTACTCTTTTATTTCAACTCGACAGTCCACTCAAAATATGTACAAGAATATTTGGCAAATAGTAACTTGTGTAAGACATGAAACACTTGACACAAATAATAATACGTGAGCTACATGCAATATGAACATTGATCCTCCGGTAATAAAGGTAATTGTAATGTGGAGTTAGGGCTAGAACTGGAGCACATGTACAATGTACATGGATTTAAATAAATGATGGTTCTGGCTCTGTTTTTGTTTCCAGATTCCAGAAGTCCGCCATTTTACTTCGTATTGAGCCGTACTTGTTCTGTAGGAAAAAATGTTAAAACAGGATGTTTTGTTTGTGGTCACTGGCCAAAGTAATGTTTGAATAATATTTGCAATATTTAATAGCTAGTTTCTAAAAAAAAAGTCCTGACCTATCCAATGGAAAATTGAAGTACAAACAAAAAAAGAAAAAACGCGGAGCAAAATGCAAACACTGAGAAAAGAGAGAGAGAGAGAGAGAGAGAAAGAGAGAACAGAAAGAAAGAAAGAGTGGGATTTTTGTGTAGTGAAGCGTGAGAAAGCCATTTGCCATTTGGTTTTTCCGTCCCATTTTCTCTACCTACGTCATTCTCTCCATATCTGATTTCTCTTTATTAAAGTCTAGATTAGATTTTTATGGTATGACTCTTCATAACTTTGTCCTACAGCCATCACGATAACCAAGATTACTTTATACTTACTACACATGTAGTATAAAATACACTGTATATACAGTACCACAATCTACGATCCACAATCCACAACCGACAAGCTTGTCTCATTCACCCTGGACAAAAATGAATATTGTCATGAGGGAAACGATGATAATGATAATAATTCCAAATTGGTCATATTCACAGTCATGGTCATAACATATGACATTTGGATTGTCCATAAATTCCAAGCTTGTACATTGTATACTGGGCATACTTACACTTACTTTTATGCATGTGTCTGCTCAGTCTACAGTGCAAAAGGTAGAATGTGCATATTACATTTCTGGACGGAAGTCGGATTCAATTTCGGAGAAAATTAAAAAATTGCTCAGACTTTTTCTGCACAAAGTACATGCTACAAAAAAAAGAAAGTTTTGCGTAGAGAAAGATACTTTTTTAAACTGTTTGGTTTTTGTTTGTTTGCCCTCAACACTCAACTCTCAACTTTTTCATTTTCCAAAGTAAAACTATTATGTCAGGAATGATGAAAATACATAAAATGGGCTAGAACATGTGCACACAAATTTATGATGTCTAACATGTCAAATGTCTAATGTATCTGCCCTGTACATTGTACATTGCACACATGTAAAAGTCGCAAACTAAAATGTTTTATTGTATAATGAAGCACAAGAAAATAATTGAAATGGTTTTGTTTCCAAAGTATCTCCAATGAACAATGAACAGTGATCATGAAGACTAAATAAACTTTGTATTGTATTGTATTATATTGTACTGTGTACTCTCTTTGTTTGAAATGTCCCTGTTTTGTATTTTCTATATAGATTCAAGTCTATACTCTGTCGTTCTGAACCTTTGTACATTTTGTCCTAAACTCCAAGTGTAAAGTAAAATGGTGATGATGGGAAAGAGTCAGAGAGTTTGTTCTAGATTTCAAAGAAATATCAAAAACATTCGTTCATTCATTCAGTCATTCATTTGATTTAATTCAAACCAATTTCAATTCCAATGCCAACCAATCCCAACCAATCCAATCCAATCCAATTTCAATGATTCAGTTGGAGAAAGCAGGAATTTACAAACTACAACTTCACTCTCTCCTCCTTTGTCATCTCTCTTTGCAAATGGTAAATGCAAATGGAGAGGTTTGACTCACTCTCATTTGACTTGGCTGTGGAAAGGATCTACAAGAAGAAGAAGGAGAGGAGTAGGCTGCGTATATGAGTAAGACAGAGAAAAGAGGAAGAGAGAAAGAGAAGGCGGAGGAGGGTGGGAGTGATAGGAGGGAGGTGCAGCAATTAAGTCAGTCAGTGAGTTGCTCCATTTTCCACTACAACTAAAACTACAACTTTCCAACTTTCCAACTTTTTTTGCTCATGCTGTCCTTTTCTTTTTCTCCTTTTCACACTGTACTCTGTACACTGTGTGGATTGTGCACTATATTTCACATTTTGTCCTTTTGTTCTTTCTACTAGTACGTTGTAAATTGTACATCCTACACGGTGCATTCAGCATAATCATTTCCCGTTGTAATTAATGATTGTTTCCATCCTTTGCGCTCTGTTGACTCTTGAAATATTTAGTAATTGTCCATAGCTATACATTTTACATTGTACAAGTAAAAGTATATGGACGTAGTGCTTAAACTGCGTATTGTATTATTTATGTGCTGCTGCACAAGACAAATTTCCCTTTGATAATTCTACTTTCCTCCTTTTATCTTTATCTATCTTTTCTATATTATTGTGTATTGTGCATTCCTCTTTATGTAATACTAATAATACTTTTATGACTTTTGTTCATACTTTTTCAAGCATTTTTGAGAATTGTGGTACAATCTGCAATCTACAAAAGTAGACAGGGAATTGTGAATAGTTGTCATTACGCAATAGACTGTAGACTGTAGACTGGAAAATGCAGTGGGCGGTAAATGGTAAACGGTAGACGCAAGCTTGCATAAATATAAAATATAAAATACAAAATGTTCTACAGTCTGGGCATTTAGGCATTTAGAAATTTAGAATTTAGGAAAGTGGGTAGAGACAGGCAGACGGAGACGGGGACAGAGTCAAAGTTCAATGTAACATTGAAACAGCCGTGTTCCTTCTTCGTCTTGGAATAATAAATCCTCAAGCTTAACCAACAAGAAGATTCGATTACATTCAGACTTTAGACTTTAGAGTTTAGACTGCACAGCCAAAAGGAGAGGGGAAAGGAAAACGACCTAATGATGTTACAGAAGAAGGGAGTAAGGACAAGGATATTACTATGGAGACAGAGACAGGCATAAGGAATACAGAGCAAGAGAAAGAGAAAGAGCAATGGCAAGAGTAAATGATATCCCTTTGAATCTTTCATGACACTAGTTTCAGTTTTGCAGAGTCTACAATCTACAATCTAGAATAGATAGATATACAACAAAAAGTAAACGTTACATTCTGGATTTTAGCTGTAGGTATCTCAGCTTCAAGTTTTGGTATACCCCTTTATTATTTTATGCAATTCTGTCTGTCGTCTTGGGAAATATCTTGACACTGTGCAATGTAAAATATTACAACTATACGGAACAAAGTACGAACGACCCAAAATTTACGTACGGCACATTAAATTTTAATCCATTTTGTCATTGAACTTTCCTTCATACTGTCACATCTATCTATCTATATATATATATGTATGCACATGAAATTTTTATTCTTTTTTCATCTACTTTTTTTTGCACAAAACAGGATTTTTATCTCGACAAAGGAAAATTTAATGGGATAAAAATCTCAATACACACACACAAAAACTAAACACTCAACATTATTGCATACAGCACTGCATGTACAATGTACAATGTCCCATTTCCAATGTACAGAGTACAGAGTAAAAACATGCAATATTTTACAGGATATGCAAATGAATATGAATATACAAGAGTAAAATATGTACACACATGCATACAAGAGAAAGAGAAATAGAGAGAATAGCTGAAGAGAAAAGGAAGAAAGGAGCGTGAAAGTTTGACTTAATGGGCAATGAAATGTAATTTTGAGCATTATATTTCGTAAACATTTGGTCGTTAAATGCCTCATTCATGCTGCGTGGCTTCCAGCTCCATGCAAACTAGCACTATTACAAATATCTGGACTATGTACTCTGTATGCCGTATTATATCATATCATATCATATCTTTTCATGCAATATCAACACGACAAAACTGTGTAGTTACAACTGCCCCTAGACATATATAGATGTGTGTGTATAGAAATATATGGACTATCTTTTCGCCATTTCAACTAGAATCTAGAATCTACAGTGTAAACTGATATTGCTTCTACCACTGCCTTTTTGTAGGTAGACTGGTTACTGGATACTGGATAACTTATGCAATTGTACACCAAAAATTGCATATAATCATGTCTCTTTCTTTTACCCGTCCACATAGATTTTTAGATAGCACAGTGTAGAATGTAGAAAGTAGAATGTATAGTTTAGATCGTGTTGTAGCATGCGATGGCGGATGGAGGATATAATATAGACACATTAAGCTTGCCATCGCCATTTGCTCAGATTTTATGAAACTTTTTTATATTTAATAAGCTGTCTAATCCAATCCAATGTAGAATGTAGACGCTAGACTTTTTTTCATCTTCCTCATTCCTTGTTGATACACTTCCTGTGTGTTCCTGGTTCCTGTGTAAACTTCCATCTCAACTCTAAACTCGTCTTTGCTTTCACTTTTACTTTCATTTGCTTTCACTTTCTTCGCTTTCTCTTTTCCTTTTTGTTTTCGTTTTCCGTCTTGGTCTCAGTTTTCATCTCCGTCTCCGTATTTAGTTCTTGCTGGAAGCGATCTACTATCTACAATCTACTGTACTGTACTCGCTCCAAAACTTTGCTTCAGTTTTACATTTTATTAGGAAATAAGTTGTGAGAAAAAGGCAAAGTACCAAAGTAACCCTATATTTATTGAAGCCTAGACAAAGTTGGAGGACGGAATTTGAAAAAAAACTGTACAATGTACAAAATACACGGAAGTTAAAGATGTATACGAACATTACGTACATTATGCCCTTGCACGTTTTGTATAAAAAATATCCGCCTATAGATATTTTGTACTAGAGAGTGCTTTTCAAAAACCTAGATGGAAAATACTATGCTTTCACATGGGAAGAGCAACATGTTTACTCTACGATTTTTTTTGTATATCAGCATGAATGAAGCCATAATCTGCAAAGATATGGCGATATAATCGTTCCATACACAATGTACATGTATGTAATATCTGTCAGAAATTTCTTAGTATATACTTTTCATAACATGAGCATTGAGCATGGAAAAATAGCAAAACAAGATTTGGCGGAAAAAAGAAAAGAGAAGGACGGCGACAGTTTCAGTCGGTTATTTCTTGAATATGAAGCTGAAAAGTCTGTTTTTCTTATCGGATCGAATATTTGGATTCGGATTCGGATACAAATTCAGAATCAGAATTTTCACTAGTAAAACAATGCTACAGTGTGCAGAAAGTGCAGAAAAATAATACTTGTGTAGCGACCCGACCAACTACAAAAATGTGAACAAACGGCTTAGCTTGGATCTTGGATTCTGGTTCTTCTCATGTTTACATGTATTTTTCCCATGCCAGGCCCTGGAAAAAGCCTGGAGTTACAAAGTACAGAATACAAAATACAGAGTACAGCAAAGTATTACAGCTACAGGGAATAGATTTTCCGGAGATTTTATCACACTGCCTGAATCCTGGGTTCTCCATTTACTCTATTGTGTACAGTTTGTTGAAAGTCTGTATCTCGCTCCATAAGCCTTACACATTTTACATTGTACAATGTACACTTCACCTTTTTTATGGAGCATCCAAGAGAAAATGAATATGCAATTTGAGCCTCTACTTGGTTCATAATATTGTGCTCTGTGCTTTGTATATTCATCCATTTAGATAAAAACACTTGAGGAGCTTTCATCTTTCAACCTTTCATTTTCCATGCACTCGCCTTTTCAAGCGTTACCTTTTTGTCTCATTTTTTGTTGTTTTCATCTTCCTCTTACTTGACATTACTCAACATTGTAGTTGTCATTGTCATTGTCATCGTCATCGAGTTATCACCAGAGGCCAACTCTACATATTCTCTACACTCTTTGCTCTACACTTTAAATAAACTTGAGGCTCTAGTCGAGTCGAGTTGAGTCGAGTCAAGTCAAATCAAATGACGTGTGTATTTTCATATTGTTTTTTTTCCTCAGCATTTTTTCACTCAATCCATAAATATGAATATGAATTGTATGTACTTTTTACGATACACTGCCGCTTGTTTCTCTTCTCTTCGGGCGTGCTATGTTTCTGTTCACGGCTCAAATGTTCAAATGTAAGCATTGGCATTGGAGGAAAAGATCTACAATAATATTGTACATGAAGATTTGCCAATATCTGATATTTCTTTATGTTTTGTTTCTTTTTTTCCGTCTCATATTTTCCTTTTTCATACCCTTGTTGATACATTGATATTTATTTATAGTTTTATTAGGGTTCGTATTCATATTCATATTTGTATTCACAGTCGTACTTGCAACCTGATGACGGAGAATTGACGTCTGAGTTTGGATTTCGGATTTTGTATTTTGTCTTGAAGACCTTTCACTCAGTCAGACTCGAGACTTGTTTGTCAAATATTATTTTATGTTATGTTTTGCTATTCTGAATTCTGGGTGCATAAAATACATTGACGTTTTCTTTTTTGCTCTGGCCTCTGGCACACACCGTAAAAATACATGAGAAAAGTTGAATACAGTAAGAAAAAAAGGAGCATGACAAAATGTGAATGTGAACATAGATGAAAGATAAAGACAAAGACGCAGAGACTAGAAAAGAAAAGAAAGGGAAGAGCAAGCAGCGAAACAAAAAAAGGTAGAGGAACCAAAATTCGAATTTTCTGCTCGACTACTTGAATACAAACGAATGACGGGTGAAAAAGATGATGTTCTTCTCGAGTTCTTGTCTCTCATGTCTCATGTCTATTTGTGTCAAGTTTTTTATATACATCTATATTGTACATTGTACAATAGACATTAGACAGCCGCGTACATAAAAATAGACTCACATTTATAGACAAACCTTCCTCCTCTATTCTTGAGCATACTCTTTTTGGATTTGGATTTGGAAATCAGTCGGCAAAAATATTTACGGGTATGAGCATCACCATAATAATTCCATTTCTTACATGTGCCTGTCATGTCATGCAACAAATGCACAAATGTGTCTACATTCTACCTAAAAGTGTGCATATGTCTAAATATGACGCCTGAAGTCTATACTTTGTACTCTGATCAAATCTACAGTGTTGATAAATGAAGCTGACAAATTGCAGTTCCTTCTAGGACAAAAAGAAAGAGAAGAGGTGTAGACATGAAAAGGAAACAGAAGAGCAAAATTACAAAATACTAGGTTTTCCAGGTGACAAAATTTTAAACCATAAGGGCCATTTAATAGGATGGTTAAAAAAACTTGAGTTAATAAGGTATTTTAAAATATGGTTGAAAAATTTATAGCTATTTAATATTCTTCTAATCAGTAAATAGCTTGCAGTCACACTACTAGACTTAGCTAAGCTAAGCTGAACAGAATTTAACAATTAAAATAACCCAAAAACTCATCATGTTTAACATTTAATCTTTGATCTTTATCTTTGATATTTGATGTTAATGTTTTGATGTGGATAGTTCCAGATAAGGTAAAGCCGGAAGCGGAACTTTTTCTAGTAGTATCCAATTTTTCAACTTCAGGAAATAGTTGAATGTCTTTTTTCCCCTATTCTGAGAGAAACTTTAACTACTTGAAAACTTTTTTTTCTAAACAGTCTGTGTAAATGTTGGTAGAAGTACAGTGTATAATGAGATTCTGAGACGATTTCAAAATCATTATTATTCTCGTGGCATACTTACACTCATGTTGTAGGAGTGTAAAATTGTAGTAGCAGGATATTGTTTTCTGCTGTATTACATTAAATAAGTTGCAGATCAACATGATTAAGATAGAGGAAGTGTTTGGGCGATGTTATCATCCTATGCAAATTAAAAAGCGGCTTTTAATAAGATACAAGACTCAAGATCCAAAGCATCATTTTCGTTTTCATTTTTTAGCGTATCTCTTCTTTCTCTATCTTCAGTTTTTATTACATTTTTTTCAAAATATCTGGAAAATATCTTGAGTCGAATAACAAGGTTAAGGAAAGATTTTAAAAACCCAAATTCACAAATAACAGTTTAGTTTCTTGAAGTATGTTTTGATGGATCTCCTAATTACACTTTTTTGCAAAAAAAAGCAAACAAAAGCTTACATACATGCAATATACAATGTAAAAAGTAGCAAATCTATTTTTCTTTAGTTTTTCTTGTCACAACATCATCAAGAAGAACAACAGAGTCAAAGTTTCCTGTTACACTTTGGCAGTTTACTTTACTTTACTCTACTTTGCACAAAACTTGTTTCTTTTCTGGTTATCTTTTCAACTGTGTGACAGATCTTTTGGCTTACTTTTCAAGTAACGTTTTGCTCATCTCAAAACTCAAAATGCAAGTACCTTGTTGTTTTTGTTGTTGTTTTTGTCTAGCTGCGGCTCTTGTTACATATTTTGGTCCTTTTGTCCCAAGGATCCTTTTCAGTTCAGTTCAAGTAGCTAGTTAATATAGGTACAGTTAATGGTTCTGTGCTCTCCTTTGTCTCTCTCTTCTTCTCTCGCTTGCTCTCATTTACTCTCGTTTGCTCCATCTTCCTTAGAGTAATATCTGAACTTGTAAAATGCAAAATATTCACCATGTACATAAAAAGACGCTGCCTTTTGGGTTTTGGAGTTTGGAGAGTGTACATTAGACAATGTACAATGCACGTTGTGGAAACTGGAGAGATTCTATCTTTAATCTTCATTTTCAGTGGGACTAAAGAGCTTTCTTGCTCAATTCCCCAGTTTCTGGTGGACTCATAGTCTATTCCAGTGTTCCACCTACATAAGCGAAATTAGTGTACAGTGTGAAGAGTATTCATTTTATACACATACACATAGTCCACTTGTACTGTAGCATCACAATCAACGATCAGCCATCAAGCATCACCGTTAAAAGTAAATGGAAACATGTGTGTGGGTGTAACTAACTACACAGTAACTAGTAACTAGTTGGTTATAGATCGTAATACTGATACTGGATGCTACTACAAGGCTAGAAGGAAATTTCATCTAATTAGCCATCTTGTCCTCATTTATCCGTAGATACGTAATACACATGCACACATTAAGATCTTCTCCAACTCCTTATTTTAGGAGAGCAAGAAACTACCGAAAAAGGATCGTAGGAGTAAAGAAAGAGTATTAAATTTTGAAACATGCTCAATGCACACTATACATTGTACATATGTCACACCCCATTGCAAATTTTATACGCTTCCGTCCGCCGTCGTCTCGACTACTTCCCTTTTTCATTTTTTGCTCCATCTCCCATTTCGCTTGACTCATTCGTTTCCATTCCTTGTCACGGAGCTCCGCGTCTCAAGTCTTCTAGTTTCAGCCTTTAGTTTAGAATGCAGAGTTTTAAATGTGACTGCTTACGTTCATGAGTCTTCAAGCATACGTATTATCAAGAAGAATGGGTTCAAAGAGCTTGCAGCTTGAAATAAGAAGAAAAAGGACAGAAAAAAATAAAAGTATTCATGCACATGCATTCATTGTTCATTGTTCATCGCCTGAATAGAGTTGCAGTACAGAAAATCTGTTATATTTTCTACAACATTTTAAAGAAAGCAGGCAGTAGAGAGTAGATACTGAAAACGTGTGCATTCTGGAGGCAACTTCAAAGAATCTGAATGAATCTTATCTGTTCACAGACAAGGGCTTACGTGTTTATCTGCATTCTACACAGATTAAAATTATGTTACATATTATAATATTATATTATTTTGCACAGTTCCAGTTTTGCACATGTACTATTTACTTCTGTGTTCTAAGAAACGTGTTTCTGCATGTATCTGTAGAAACAAGGAAGGCTACAGAGGATAACCCAGGAGTACCAATGAGTTCTCTACCATGAAATACAGCTGAAATATGCATAGTGTAAAGTCTAAAGTATATGGTGTACAGTGTACAGAGTACACGAGCGGAAAAGGTGACCTGTGCTTCTTCTTTGAAGTCTGAAGGTTTTGTGCAGTTGTCTCCTCACTCTTGACTGGAGTCTGGATTCTAGAGTCTGGAGACAGCAAGAGTCCGTTTCACGTTGTTTCTCAATTTATTTCGATTTGTTGGTTTGGTTTCCTTTTACTCTTCGTCCTTGGCCAGGATTCCGAATAAATACGGCACGTTTGTGCATTTCCTCCTCAGTTCAGAATGGTAGTCGCTTCACTGATCTATGATATGCAGTTTGATCACTTACCAAAGAACTGGATTTCTGGCCTGTGCTTCTGAGAAAGAAAAGCTATCCAAAGTCAAAATACTTGTACATTATTTCACTACATATATTTTAACCTCTTACACACCTGCATACATCATTCCGTCACAAGTTTTTCTTAATAGGTAATTTTTTGTTTGTTTCATTGCATTTTCACGGAAAATGAGAAATGAATTAAAAAGATGGAGTACTGTCAAAATTCCTTTAAGTAAACTGTAATTAGAAAATCAGTATGAAATAAATATGAAAAGTAACAGCTAACTTAAATTGTATAATTTGTTGAAGATACTAAATTAATATTAATATCAAGAAGAAGTTCTGGAATGGAATTCACCTTACACACGAGTTGTTTAAGTAAGGGAAAATATGAAATACAGGTATAAGATTATCTCAAATCCCAGTGTGTGCGTATAGTGTATACTGTAGGAGGAAATAAGTTATTTACATATTCATCAGCTCTCAATAAACATGTAAATAACTTTATCATTCCCCATACACCATACACAACTTATTATCCAGAAGTAGGCGTCTGGATAAATCCTAAACTGATGTTTATGAATAGATAATACACATCCTAGATTCTACGTTCTAGATTCTACATTCTAGAATCCAAAATCCAAAAGTTTACTCAGAGGGTAGGAGAGAGACGTCATTACAGAATTTAGTGGATTTTAAGCTACTTGAGGAAATGAATTCAAGATTTCAAGATTGGTGGAATTTGGAGAGGAAGCAAACTTAAAGAGATTTCTAATGATTTCCGTCTACCAAGGTACCTACTAAGGTACTACTCTGTACTGTCTTCTCTTGTACTTGTGTCGTCATCGTAGTTTTAAACTCCAGTAGATTTAAGACTGCCTTAGACCTAAGACTGTTAAGCGCGTAATGAGACTGTTAATATCACCGATACGCATGATTCCAAAGAATGCTTGAACAACATGACTGTACAAGAAAGTTCAAGTACAAGAAAGAGCAGCTAAACCAAAGTTATCATTTCACATACGTCTGTACATGTGTTTTAGCCGCAAGCCGCTTTATCTCCATCTCATTGCTCGCATTTTCTTACAGGGCGAATCCAAACACGGAAATGTTTGTACAAATCTATTTTTTTCTTGGACTTCATTTTCTGAATAATGATATTAATGGTAAACGTGTTTTTGGCCTTTGTAAAGTAAATGTACGAGGGACAGTTTTAAAATGTTCTCGTTTTCTTCTGTCTGCTGCGCGGAATTTCTTCATGTACACCTGGAAACCTCAAATAACCTTCAAATGTTATAGAATGACGCAAACTAATTGAATCAAGTTAAGTTTAGAAAACAAAAGGTTCAATTTTTTTGTAGGAAAATACTGACGTAGTACAAAAACAAGAGGGAGGAAGTTAGTTATATAAAAGAGGAGGTTAAGAATAAAAATAGAGAATGCTCTTGAAACTTTGTTATTTACTGCTTAATTTTACGGATGTAAGTTAGGACACAGATATATGTATATTATACTCATGCTTTTAAACGCCCACTCTACAATCTTAACTGTTCTTTCTGAGTCTTTTCTTCGGGTTCCTCTTCGTTGTAATAATTTCCTGCCCAGCGAGGCAGGCAGGCAGTCAGACAGCCAATGAATAATTTACGAGGAGAAAGCGCTTGCTATTTAACTAATCATTGTAAACTCGATACTACAAAATAGACAGTCTCTTACTTGTAAACAACTACAGGAATTTCACGTTCACTTGTTCAGTGTTCATTGTTCATTGTCTCTTCTCCTTCTTTCATCGTCTCTTTTCAACTTCTCATCTGCATTTTCCTCAAGATCATCATCTTCTTCTTCTCCTGTAGCTTCTTTGGTCTTTTGTCTCAAGCTATTGTCAACATCAGCATCAACAACAACAGGAAGAGGAGACAACAAACAAGTCTTACATCACATTCTCATACCATCAAAGAATTTTACATCCAAACTTGTGCTAGAGGAACGAGTAAAAGGAATTCTAAGGACACTTTTCCTTCTTGAATGCCGATGAATAAAGTCCAGGTTCTTCAGGTTCTTCATTCTACAGCTTAACAGTAAAGATACCAAATTTGTAAATTCATCTACTGAGAATTGCATTCTGTCCATCTTGCAATTTTAAAGGTGCCTTTTACTAAGAAATGATATTTTTAAAGGCAAGAGCCGCTTTCACCAGCTTGGAGCATATAAAATGAGCCAAAGTAACAAAATTTTATCATCGATGTAGAATATTTGCCTTAATACATAATAAAATGAAACACACCAAGCTGCAAGCTGCACACTGAAAATTGAATATGAGTAGTAAAAACAAGCGGGATGAACTGCCTAGTTCATTTTGATATAACTGGATCACTTGTTACGGATGTAATCTAAACTCCTTTGACTTTGGCGCTTCCGATTTCCGATCAGTTGGATTCGCTAGTTTCTCTTTAAAAAGTCCAGGATGTAAAATTTGAAGTGTTTTGTGTGTACTGTATCAACTCCTTTAAATAAATTTGTGTGTACACTGTACACATTTTATAATTAAATACAGGCTAGATTTTGGTATTATTTTCAATACACAATGTTCAATGCTCTCAATCAGTGATCAATGGATGATACTGCCTTTTTGTACTGGTGCTTACTGGTATTTGGAAATTCATTGTTTAGTAAAATAGGGATTGGAATCCGATCTGACAGTTTGAGAACAGGATGGATAGGGAATGCAAATATTTACAGGAACACGAAAGTCAGAGTCAGAGTACGAGAGACAGGAAGCTCCACTCTCAGCTCTGTACACAAAGTACACTTGTACATTGTAGAATGTACATAAATCAGCTCACTCTTCATTCTACATTCTACATTCTAAATATATAATTCATCCTCCTATCAATTTGTGTACGTGTGTAATCAGAGTGAAGCACAAGCTCTCTCCTTGGTCTGCAACGTAACATGTACAACGGACAGTGAAGAGTATTGCATATTGCAAAATGTAGTTTCATTATTATACATAATGCATTAGCTGTAGTCGATCTCCTGTATTGTCTACTGTTTAACGTCTAGAAACTACAGTCTAGAGTCTAGACCACGGACTTTGTAGACTGAAGATTGGAGATGGTAAAGTTTGTACTTTGTACTTGCGGGCTCGCGCTCAATCTCGTGCTGGCGCTCGTGCTCGTGACGTTGAGGCAACGACCACAATGATCGGAATCTGTCTATCCTCCTGCTAAAATCTAGAATCCAGAAGCCAGAATCCTGAACCCAGATCAAATTTGAAATCGAAATGGAGTTTGAGTTTGAATTCAAACTGGAATTCTGGTTGGCATATTGGACTTGAAGTAAGTGACTGACTGATATAATCAACACCAAAGTTCCTGACAACTGACCAACTTTCTCTCTCTCCTCTCTTTTCTGTCCTCTCTGTGTAAATGTGTATCATGATTAAACTTGGAGCTTGGAGCTTGGAGTTGTAAGCCATCGTTGTGTCCTTGTTTCACTAAAAGTTGTGTCAGTTCAACCAACATACATCTCTGCATGTCTAATGTCTAGTCTCTAGTCTATTTCAAACAGTGCCCATGCTGTGATTAAATACAAAGCATACAAAGTATACAGATTGTCAAGATCGTCAAGTTGATATCCTGAATATTTTGCACTGTAAAGGCCAAGTTATCACAATGCGGTTTTGTCTATGTACAAAATCAGGAATGTGTTGGATAGGTGAAAATATAGGATTGCGTAAAGTTTACAGTGTAGATTGGGCTGAGGTTTCTGGACTTTGCTTGATTTCCTTTAAAATCCCAGTATACTTTATATCCCACTGTACATTGCATTGCATCTCTTCAATTTAAGTTAAGTCAACACAGATCACATCACATTGTATAAAACAGAAAATAGTATCGTCTAATCGAACTCTGAACTGACTGACTCTACACCGTCTCTTTACATCTTCCTTTGCCCTTTTGCTTTTGTGAGAATAGAGAAACTTGTTTCATTCGTTTAGCCTTGAGGATACGAGATACGAGATGAGACAAGAGGAAATCCCAACTTTACACCAGCAACGTCAAGAAAATAACGCTCAACGTCGAACGTCGAGCGTCGAACGTTGAATCGATGAAGAAGAGACTTGACATTGAAAGTTGGAAACTTTTGAAGGAGAATAAAGATAGTAAGTGCAAAAGCAAAATATCAAGAAACAAGGATCAAGGATCAAGAATCAAGATGAAAATATAATATAGATATTTCAATACAAGTATAGGAAGATGGGAAAATGACTTGACAGTTTTGAAATTCTCTTTGAGAAGATCTCAAGCAATCATATAGTTTTGTACAATTTGAATATAGATACACGAAACAAACTTTTAAAGAAAAAAAAGAAAAGTCAAGTTGTGTATAGCTTTTGGGATGTAATCTAAATGCTTGTATAAAAGTATCTATAGATGACAATCTTGGTTGAAGTTGTATACGTTTTAAATTTTAGTGTTTCCTCCTCTTCTTCAGTGTCATCAGTATGATGGTGAGCGCGTTTCCCCTTCGACATTATCCCATTCCATCATCGTCGTCGTCTTCATCTTCATCCTTGCTCTTCCCATGTCACTTGGAGTTTTGATTTTTATTTTCCTCGTCTTCGCCTTCGCCTTCCTCATCAAAATCAATTGAATAGAAAATGAGCAAGTGATGATGAGATACTCGGTTGTGGAGACGTGAAGACGTGAAGAAAAATGCATAGGAGAAAGAGGTGACAGGAAAATCTTTGTGTTATTCTACACTTTCAAGTTTTTTCCTCTCCTCGCTCTTTCCATTTTCAATTCAATTCAACTCAGTTCAGATACAGAGGGCTTTTCAATTACTGTTGTATTTATATACTATATTATATTGAAAATGGTATTTGATGCAGCACTTCTTCAATAGGGCTGCATACTTTTACTTTCACTGCTTTCATTTTCATTTTCTTCATCTTCGTCTCCTCCTTCTCGTGTCACTCATTCACAGACCCCGAACGAACGCATTTCTACACTTTTGCGTGGATTTTGCTGGATGTATGATGTGTAAAGGGGAATGGTTATATAATTAATATGTCATGCTCCCTTGACAGCCCCCTTTTCTCATCTTCTTCTTCTTGTACAAAAAGTAGTATTCATAGTGCAAAGCAAATACTGGATACTGAATGCTGGATGAAAGCTGCCGTCATGTTCAATATCCTCCTTCTTATTTTATTTCCTCCATCTTCCTTCCTTCATCATCACCATTAATTTCATTCATCTCCTTTTCCAGTTCCAGCTCCAACTGTATACTACACTACACCACACACAAGAGGACTGTTGCTAGAATCTAAGAATATAATTCCAAGTTTACATCAAGAAAATGTAGGAATAAATATTACAGGATGAATTACTGCTGTACTTTGTATAGTGAAGGAAATATGTACACAATTATAGAAAACAAAATCATAGATGATGAAATGATTCCTTCATTAGACTGTCAAAATTAATTCGGTGGGAGTAAAACACAAGTTCAATATGTTGTTTCATTTCAAAACCATCATTTTCACAGAAAACCACACATGATTAGCAAAGCAATCACAAATTTTCTGATTGCCAAAGCGCAAAACTGTTCCGCTTTCACTTGAATGTTTGTTCAATGTTGTATGTAGCATGTAGGAGAATTCAAATTCAAATTTACAACATTTCCCGCCGTCAGCAAAATATTATCATTTTGACCTTTCTCTTCACTTGCATGATTTCATGTAGTACTACTAAAATTACTAAAGTTAATGGTTATATTATTGCCTAAATGAAATGAAATTAGTTGTAAAACACCAAAGTTTTTCTTGTGCAAAAACCCGCTGGCGATTGGGTGATGAAATCTACTATTTAGAATTTAAATTGTACAACACAACTTTTGACCCTAATACATACATGTTAAATTTAAAATGTACAATGGTAATAAACTTATTATGTTGACGCATTTAGATGGAAAATGAATGATACGAGTAAAGTCAAATTCAAAGTCAAACTTTTTAACTTTTGCTGTTATTTAAAAGTAAAAGCCTGTAGTGATGTTCAACTTTGTATCGCAGATCGGAGATTAATTTATATTTGCCCTAAAGTGAACCATTCTCAGTTTCTCGTAGTTGTTCTCTTTTATACCTCATTTATAATGTTAATATTCCACTACCTTCATTTAAAATGATCCATACCATGTATCTATGGTACCATCAACTTTTTCCCTTGTTTATTTTTCGAGGAAATGCTTAAATAGTACTGGAAAAAGTTATACATGATGGAAAAGGGTTAATTGATCCTACATCATACACGATAGATCCTTTGTAGAGATGGACAATACAAAATACACAATATGTACAATGTACAATGTACAACTATCCATTTTTTACATGACATGCGGGTTAAGTCAAAAGTCAGGGACAAAGGGAAAACCAAAGCTAAAGTTGAAGCCGAATAAAATTAAATGGAATGGAAATTAGAGGAAAATAACCACAGGCAACAAAACTATCCAATGAAAAAAACTTGTAGCTTTATATTTGAAAATTGCACATTTGAGTACAAGTAAAAGTTGAGGTCCATCGTCATCGCAACTTTTTCAGACGAACAATGAAATGCAATTCAACGTTCACAAGTATTCATATAACATATAACTACAATTGTGGAAGCTCATGTGGAAGTCCACGTGTCAATATAATGCATATGAACTATAAGAAAAATGTAAAAAGAAGGGAAAGAGTGCCCAAAGCAACAGCTTCCCGTTTCCTTGAACTCTGTACACTGTACATTGTACATGGTTCGTTGTACATTCATCAGAATCCAGAAGAATGCATCGTCTAATACTAGCAAAAGAACAAAGGGTAGGAAAATCCTTTAGCTTTATTTTTCAAGGTCCGGTTTTTTTTCTAAATCACAAGACACAAGAACAAATTCCAAGATAAAGGAACAAAAAAAGTTCTCTTTTGTTCTCTCGCCCTTCCTTTGTCGTCTTTGAAATTTGTAAATAATACATTGGAATGTTCATTCAATGCTTCTGCTTTCTGCTGCACTTGTAAAGGATTCCTCCAAGAACGGTTTTCCAACAACAGTGCAACTACTCCTACAGATCCGGATCGGATCCGGATCCGGAAATAATGTGAAATACCTACACCAAAAAAACTGGCACGTGTCGCTGCACTAAACACAAAATGCGATATATGTATGTAGACGGAGAAAGTGAAAGTGAAAGCAATGTACCACTATCTTTATCATTATCTTGAGCATTACCTCATTTTGCCCACGGGTAGTGAGTTCCTCCTTTTCGTTTTCCTTCTTTTAAATCCTCCTTTCTCCATCCACCCCCTTTCATTTTCATTTTCCAAGGAGGAAATTTTTTTATATCATAAGAGCCATCACTCTCAGGCTCTCGGGCTTTTTATAAATATTACATTATTTTTTAGTTGTATCTATGTAGCTTCAATATATATTTTAGCCGAGGATTATCCAACGTCTATCTTCATCTCGATCACTTATGGGAGAAAGTAGAAAGTAAAAAATATACAAGCAAGTAGATTCTAAATTCTAGATGGTAGATTGTAGGTGGAATGTCTAAAATAATAATAGCTCTAGGTGGATTGGACATTGAACATTTCCAAGTCTTTAAAAGTAAAATACTATTACACTTCCGGCCATCTTCAGTTCTGTCATGTTTTCTTCCTCTTCTCTTTTATTTGAACACGTTTTAAACCTGTGTGTAAGATTTAGACTCTAGACTGCTGTGCATAATTCTTTAAGGAGACAAGAAGCAACGCAGCTGTAGAATGTAGAATTTAGATGTTCTGGTACTGGTTTTGGTTGGGTTTTGGTCATTAATGGTAGCGTAGGGAAAATGTGTGTGGTCATTATCAAGATTTATTTGAACAACTAGTAGCTGCAGTAAACAGCACAACACACACAAAAACTACAACTTGATCCATTGCATTATTATTATCATTATTTTAAGCATACTTTTATGCCTTGGTCTAAAGTTCAATCCATAATACAATACAAAGCAATGCAATGCAACGCAACGCAATGCAATGTCAATGCCAATTTTGCCTAACCTAACACAAAAAGTCAAGAGTACGGTGAACAAAATTTTACTTGGGTTCATTCAAAAGATGTGTCTACGGTTTTTTTACATCTTTATTTCTCAGTTGCTTTAAAAAAACAAAAAGAGTAAACACTTTTGTATTATGCTTACTAAGAATTATTTTGACTATTACTATTGCACTCAAAGTGTAGGCTGAATGATGTAATATTTTTTACGTCTCTATATGCATGTTAGTGTCATTGGCTGTAGCATCTAGAATCTAGAATCTAGATGATGTAGCTTTCGGCACAGTAGTAGTATCAAGGGAAGAGCACAAAAAATGAATTGAAAAGTCATAAAAGTTTAACAACCAACCGAATCAGCAGCAGAGATGATACTCTTTTCTACATGTATGTTCAATGCACAATGTACAATGTATTTTTCTGTAAGAGAGGCAGAATCAAACTTCAAAAAAAGGAGAGACAAAATGAACTGAACACATCCAATTTCTATCGTACCGAAAAAACATGGTTGGAAAAAAACCAGAGGAAAATGGAAGAGAAAGTTTGGACGAGGAGTAAATAAAGTGGATGTAATGAACAGCATGTGCATACGCATACATTTTTTGTGAAAAGTATCTCTTGATCCATTTGGTCATTCACTATTTTCCCTGTTTCCATTCATTCTGTAAAGTCTGAAAAGATGTAATACATTATTATGACCCCACATTGGATTCCTTTTATGGCAAAGGACATGAATCTAGTTCAACTCATGCTCACACATCCCCACATACATTAATAGATATAGATAGATTTTTTTGAATTAGGCACAAAGGAGACAAGCTATACACATCTGTACATTGTACATTGTACATTGTACAAAATTCTACACGAGTAGGTTTTTTTACACTAAAACGGAAAGTGATCAAATGTGCACCACCACATTTTAATTGCATAGCAGCGCATTAGCAATGTCTCTATCCAAAAACTGTTATCCTTTCCATATCCAATACTCACAATTGTAAAGTAAAGCAGCAGTAGAGTGCAAAACCAGACCATACAAATGGAATGAAAGTCATTGCAGCACGGTAAATCTCATTACTGGCTGAGTGTGTGTGTTTTGATGATTTGACAATTCAGCCTCTTTTTACAAATTGAACTTACAGCGCTCAAAAGCTAAAGACAAAACCTTTTTGATTAAAAAATTGTATTTTTACAATATATGGCAAGATTCAGTCGCTATGAACTTTACCACTCAGTTCAACATGGTATTTAAATTGACATTTTTATCACGACTAAGTACACCAACTTAGGGTTTTCTTAGACCGGTAATCGATAGCGCAAACATTAATATTACAAGTTTGCTCAACTTGAGCGTAAGTAATCAGAAGCTTAGCAAAAAGAAAAATAGGTATCCATGTTACAAGTTGCGACAACTCGGAATTTAAAAACTGTGTATAAAAGTTGTAAGTGT
>JAQGBI010000130.1:0-28758 GCA_034698325.1 Sminthurinus elegans | reverse complement strand
GCGCTTTTCTAAAATCCCTTGTTTTCTGTCTTTTGAAAGCGCCTATAGAATTCTGTATCTTTTACTCTAGTTTATTTAATGCAGAATTGAGCTTTCCAACGTTTTTAGTTTTAAACTGAGACCATGCATGGCATCAACATTTTATTGTATAAAACTGCTTCAAGTAGTAGCAGTTGACAAAGTTCCAATTTGAGTTGCAATTTGTAATTCCAATTCCAAGAAATGTAATCTTCGTTTTGCAATAATAATTTTAATTACCAATAACAAAGCGTCCAAAAATCAAGACAGGTACATTTTGAGCAACGTAGACCAGCAACCAACCGCCAATCAACGGCACTGTCAAAATAATCATTGTTATTCTGCGTCCAAATTTATCCGTTGCAAACGCTGTGGGTATATTTCCTGCAAGTGCACCGATCTGTAATACAAAACTCTTTTTTTGTAGCGGCCAATATATTGCATGCTTTGAAAAAATGCTACTTTTGTATTTTCTAATGAATGCTTATGGATAAAAGCAAATGTGCTACCATCATAATTGAGCTCATCATTGAAATTTCATCTTCAGTCGGATGAGGAAAATTTGGATCGTTCCTCAATTTGGGCATTGCGACTGCAGGAAAACCCACGGAGCACCCGTAACAAACACAACTGATCAGCGCTGTACAAATTTAGGAGGTTTCCAATGTAAAGACTTCAAACGCACAGTTATATAAAACACCTTCATGAAATTTTGCAACTTGGTCAATTTTTAACTACCTGCAAAAGCGGCAAATATCTGAGGGAACTTTCGAGCTTGGAACTCAGAGCCAGTTGCAGCCACATTATCACTCTGAGCTTTAAGCTCCAATTCAGTCACCCAGGGCAAAGTTGAAAGCACTTGAATTTCATACGGGCTATGAGTTTTTTCCAACTTTTCTACGTCTAAAGATTGTAAATTCTCCATTGCGCAGCTCAATTCCAATTCAATTTTGGCTTTTCTCAGTATTAATTGTACCTTCAATACTACCTTAAAATTGGCGAAAAAAACATCTTTTAATATTAATTATTTAAAGCCTTGGTTATTTAATAGAAGAAGTTTTAATAATTTTAAAAACAGTGTCATACTGAATTGTGAAGCGTCGTACAAGAAAGTGTCGTGGCGTTGAGCTAAATTGGCCAAAACTGATTTAATCTCAAGCCACCAAAATCTGCTGTTTGAACTATTGTCTCACTTGTCAGTTCACTCCAAATATGCTGAGTGTTAAGTGTCGAGTTTCAATAGTGAAAGCTGGAGCTTAGAGCAACTTCAAGCTTTAAAAGTTCTGAGCAGACTCTTGAGAGATCGTTGAGGAAATTATTAACAAAAGTTGCACAGTAACAAGATTCTTGCTCATAAATGCTCACAACTTTAATTCAGGTACTATGTAAATATGAGGGAACTACGTCGTGATTAAATACAAATGTTATCAAAGAGCTTCGGCAAAGATATTTTGAATCTAGAACCTAGACGAAAATCCCACAGGAAATGAATTGTCTCGTCGTCGTGATGTCGTCCAAGTTCAAGTTGAAGTTGTGTGCAAAACTTTGGCTTGCATTTTACTACTTTATTTCTCTGTGCACGTGCACTGAAAATACTAATCTTATCACCATGCATAGATGCACCGTAATGAACAATGAACAGTTTGAGTATGAAATTCCCATTTGCCCCTTCCTCACATTTATTTTGCTTCTTCTTTTTCTTAGTCCAAATTTTCTTTAGCACAGTTTTCAGGTTGTTCAACTCAGGTGCAAAGTTACATTTCTACAAGTATTTGCCTTTTTAGTTTAGATTGTATCGTTCATTCATTATTCATATTGCTGATATTATTTTATGCATCAAGTATGAAGCATTGCATTTATCCTAAAAATCATTTCATTTCAGCTCTAAATGAGATTTTCATTTCAGCTTATTACTGGTTTTTGTCTTGCATTAAAAATGTATGTGTTGTGTGTGTGTACAAATAAATGCAATAGAATCAAAGGAATGCTATCTGCTATCTACTTTCTTCACTTCAATCCTGTCTGGGGACGAGAGGCTGGAGCGATAACTTCATAAAAAACTATCAACTAATGTATTTTTAATTTAATTAGTCGCTCAGGCGTCATGCGATGAAGTAAAAGAGAGAAATATAACATGTATTAAATACTGGAATTTAAACTAGCTAGATGCAGTTTTTCGTACTTATCAAAAACAAAAGTTTTTATGCAAACGATTTTATAACATTTAATATTTTAACATGCACAATGCACATGAAAGTCAACGTGTGTGAAATATATGTACTACTCTTATGTAATGATTGCCTGCAATCATTTTTTTGAATCCCTGTTTTTGTGCATGAAAAATGACACTGTCTATAAATTTTATGTTTTGGGGTAGAAATTGGAGCCCAATTTTAATTTGCCTGTAAACAAATTTCAGTTTGTATATTTCTCTTTTTGCTGTAAAAACATGACTTGAAACTAAATTCCTTTACAATTAAAATTAAAACGTGGGTTTGACAAACCTTCGACTTTACTGCTTTTGACATTTAGTGACATGAGAATTCGGATTTGGTTGGCAATGACCATGTTTTGGCTTTCTGAAGGTGCATTAATTGTGAAATGGAGTTCTACTGCTGGTGGTTCAGGAAAACGAAGGAAAATTTCTTGACCGGCGTCCAAATCCCACCAAAACTGACATTCATTTTTTTAGAAAAGGGTTTCATGTTTCATACTTTTGCACTCTGCCTGCTATGATTTTGCTTGGAAATTTCAATTTGATCTTTTCATCAAAATGGTTTTAAAAGCTGTACGATAAAACGTGCTCCAAAGTTTGCGAAAGAACTTATCCATTTTTTTTCTGGGATTTTAATCACATGGACTCATTTTAATTATTTTAAAATAACTTTGCGAATGAATTTCTGTAAAACTTCTTCATTTATGTATCGTTTGAATAGTCTTTGATGTTGTTCGTAAAACTGAAAGCCATTTTCTCCATCCCTTTTAAAACAATTTACTTGCGTTCCCCATTTCTAGCGCATATTCACATTGAAAAGGAGTATTAAGATATCTTTCATTTACCTACATTGTTTACTGTTTACACCTCCAGTCCCATGAATCTTGTTCCATGTTTTCTCTTCCCTATTATTTTGTACTTTCTAAAAGATAAAAGGCAAAAGGTAACAAGATTCATCCAACAACAACATGCATCTCCTGTGTTGTGTAGCTCACCTCAAAAGTCAAAACTCAAGGCTCAAAACAAGTCGGTCCTTTATTCAGCCTTGAACTCGGCCGTTGGTCATAAAAATTAGGGACAAAGTTTTACCTTTACCTTTGAAAAGGGGCTGCAGATGAAAGGTGAAGTTCTCATGTAAAATATCTCTGCATTCTACTCTCTACAAATTATTTATGTTTGAATCCATTTGGATTTCTATTCCCTTGTGTTCACTCACACAAAGTGCGAGGTGGAAATAATACAAAATTATGCAAAGGTGGAATGCTAAGCTCAAGCTTGTTCCATTAAATATAAGAACGACACGAGCAAAATAATTTTAGCATCGCCGTTATTCAATATTTTAAGAGAAAAGTCTCCAATTTGAATTCCGTCATAATTTTTGATTTGTTACAAGAATCAAGTTTCCGCACAAAGTTTCTCTCCAAGTATTTCCGTTGATAAATTATGAAGACTCGACAAAATAAAAGTAAGGAAAAAGAAAGTCCTGTGCAGTACAAATGCAAAGTCTGTCCTTATTCAACACAGCTCATCAGCCACTACAAAAATCACACTAAACGACATTCTTCTGCCAAGCCCTTCAAATGCCCCGAGTGCCCCTTCAAAACAAAATGGAAACAAGATGACAAAACTCATTTGAAAAATTTACATCTCCTTAAATCATCATCTCGCCCTTTTCCGTGCCCAGAATCTAGATGCTCGTACGCTGCAAAACAAGAGGCACATCTCAAACAGCATTCAAAAATCCACTCGGATGAAAAATCTTTGTTTTGCTCCCACAAAAACTGCAACTACTCTACGAATAACAGCGGACATCTAACAATACACATTCGGATTCACGTGGGAGAAAAACCGTTCGTTTGTCCATTTGAATCCTGTTCTTACGCCTCGACATCTTCGGGTCATCTTGTGAGACATTCCAGAACTCACACAAAAGAACGGCCGTTCAAATGCCCGGAGCCAAATTGTGAACACTCTGCCGTTGAGGAGAGCGATCTCAGAAGCCATAAACTTACTCAACATCCGAATTTGGAAGAGGGCCAAGAACTTTGCCCATTTTCATGCCCACATTGTGAATATTCTGGGAAAAGTAAAGCTCGTCTATCCATTCACATTAAAAACCACACCCTGAAAAAACTGTTCAAGTGTGATGAGCCCAACTGCAATTTTGATGCCAAGACAAATAGAGGGCTGAAAACGCACAAACTTACACATTCTGATGAAAAGCCCTTCGCTTGTTCTTTTAATTCATGTGAATTTCGTTGTAAATTGAAAGAAAATCTTTCTGATCATTTGTTGACTCACAGTGAGGAGCGACGGTATAAATGTGAACTTTGTCCGTATCGAGGGAAAACAAGACGAGTTGTCAGGGCTCATTTAAAAAATATCCATTCCGACCTTCGACCTTTCAAATGTACAGAGCCCCAGTGTGACTACGCAGCCAAGATGAAAGCAAATCTAAATAGCCATCTTTTGACTCACCAAGGAGATAAAAAATACTCTTGTTCATTTCCGGATTGTGACTATCGAGGGCTCCGACCATCTGATGTAAAAAAGCACACACACTATGTGCACAGTGAGGAGAGGAAGGAAAAATGCCCACTTTGTCAACACACTTCCAAGACGAAGGACGATTTGACTAGACACTTTCGAACTCATATCAAGGAAAAACCTTACAAATGCAAGGAGAGTGGATGTGGATATCGTACGACGCTGAAAAGTTGTCTAAACGTACATCAGAAAAAGCTTCATCCTCAAAAGAACAAGGAAACAAAATGAGCAGGATTTATGTACTCTGGATTTTAAATCTTTACGATGACTTTCAAATTATTTTTCCTTTTTCTTTCTTTCGTTTTTGAATTTTTGTTTCGTACCAACGATCTTTCTTTTAATAAACACGACCCATATATTCCAACTACTTGGCAAGGTTCTAAAAACTGTCGGTAATTTTTCCGGTTGGCGTTGAAATGGCACATTTTGTAAACTTGAAAAGGACTTTTATTTTCAAAAGATTATAAATAAGCATGAGAAAGTCTATACATTTCATCCGTACATTTTTCCATTGTTTGTTCATTTATGCTCAAAGGACAAAGTACAAGTTGTAAACCTTATAAACATTAAAAAACAAAGGAGACATTTTTTGCATGCGCCTTGTGTACGCATTTCACCTGTGATTTTTTGAACAAGTTGACAACTCTGACATTTTCCCTGATTTCTTACCCTTTGTTGTGCAGTCTCCCAGTAAAAAAAGGTTGATATCTGCCGCGGAATCACACAAATAGCTTTGCCGGTCTATTCCGTGCCAGAATTTGTTATCAAACTTTCATCAACAGTAAAAAGTCAAAAGCCCATAGCCCTTAGCTACGACTACATAGTTTCATTTTGTATTCTGTCTCTTGACATTTCCCCATTCACAGTTTTAAGGGTTCTTGGACGTGAAAAGATTTGTTATTCGTAAATCGCTATCGATTGCAGATTATAAGACAAAACACCTCATTAAACTCTTTAGAAAATGCTTAAAAATAATGGTGAGTTTTTAAATCGGCGTGGAAATGGTACATTTTGTTTGTTTTGAGACCAACTCAAGTTTCAATCTTTTTTAGCCATGCAGAAATGATAAAATATTTTGATGCATGCATTTTCTGCATTCCAATTATTTTTGTACAAATGATAAGCTCCAAAACATTTGAAATAAATAAGTTATTCTCTCTCTCTCTGTGTACGTCTACAATTGACACAAAATGGCTCATTCCCTTGACCTATTTTTATTTATTTATCGTTGTTACCGTGGTTACCGTGGAAATGTGACGAGTAGATTAACAACATTTTTTAAGACAAAGTCAATAAATCTTGGTGTTGTTTCTCTCTCGAGTGTGTGAAAGCTTCCAACTTTAACTCCAACATTTCGAATGCCGCTGACTTCTCGACTCATTTCAGCCCAAAATCTTCTATTTGTAAGAGCTGAACATACAATTGATGCGGATGATGATAACAATACTGGTTCAGTTGCTGTTTTGTGAGCAGCGAGGAGAAATTCCCTTTTGAACCGCTCCAATTGCTCAGGATTTGAAAATGCCTTTTGATACAAAATTCCGTAGAGCAAAGTTAAAGCAACCGCGTGATAAGCAGTGAAAACGGCCAAAAATGGAAAATCCTTCCCATGACAAATTGTAAAAAAATAATAAAAGATGGAAACAACTAAGCAAATGAGTTTGAAGGCAAAAATGCAAAACGGGAAACAACGATTGAAAAGACGAGTTCTTTCATTTCCTTTGAAATCTGATGAAGAATCCACATTTCTAGTGTCTCGATTTTGTTGCGCACGAAGTTGGAATATTTCTTTCAGATTTCTACCACCAAACAGACAAAAAAGAGGAAGAAATGATTAATTTTTACGCCACTTGGACAAAAATTGAAAGAGTCAAAGTTCAACGACCTTTTCATTTATTTTACCTGAGTTGAAGATCCAGTTGCTGTAATTCCAGCTGGCACTTTCCAAAAAAACAGGAGTTGAACAGCGCTGGAGAAAAAAGCAAAGCCAAGGACAAAAATGACAAACACTCCCTCTACAGCCGAAAACCCGAGAAAGCTGTAGACATTTTGATACTCTGGCGGCAGACACGAGTAGAAAAATTGAGGGCGATTCAAATCAAGGGCGAAAATGACCGTGGTCAAAAATGTTGCTGCTGCGCAGATCATTGGAAATGTTCTTGTCATAATTTCATTCAGCGAATACTGTGGTGGCCATGCCAACAAAGTGCGCACTGATCTGACTCTGAATTTGTACTCAATCTGTGGACTCGGATCGTTTTCTTCATCTGGAACTGAAACTAAAAGCGAACCCGAAATATTCATTGAGGCAAGTTCAGTAACTTGCGACAATTGAGATTTGGTTCCATTTACGCCTAGAAAAGTATGCAGAATCACATTTTACTAACGTTTAAAAAATCATAAACTACTGCTTTTACTGCTGGACTTTGAATACGACATGAGCAAATTTTATAATTTTGGTATTTTGTACCTCGTTTTCCACTTTCCCGTTTTAATCTTTTCTTCAATTCTCGTTCCCGTTCCCGTTTTTCTTCATCCACCATCTTTTGCACAGGATTTTCCCTCTCCAGAAAAAGCATGTTAAAAATCATGATGCATTCATTTGGATTCAGCACAAAGATACAAAAGGCAGTGTAGTACAAAAGACCAAAACTGGGTGCAAAAGCCACATGAAGGACAAAATGATCCCATCGAAAGTATTTTTCCGGCTCCAGAATCGTCGATTGAAATAGTCTCCCGAAAACAAAAAGAGCCTGCCCAATCAAAACGCAAAATGAAATTCTCCACAGGAAAATCCTGAGTTTACTCGACGGCCTCTGCATTTTCCCCGTTTTCATATCAATTTCCACAGGGAAAATATTCAAAGCGGAGTAAACTTTTATCGCCTGGAAATTCCACCGATTTTCTTCCACCGTCAACATTTTTCAGGTTTTAAATTTTCACTCTGTTCAACTAGAAAATCAGAATGGAGGAATTACAAATGTGGCAACTCTTTCTTTTGAAAGACAAAAATTATTTGAACTTTGGTAGAAAATGAAAAAAATAAATTTACGGAATTCGTATTTTGAAGACAGATGAAAATCAAGCACAAGTTGAAGGAAAATTATGAAGAGCTTTGGATTTTGGTCTTACAAACTGCAAATGTATTCCAAATGTATGAAAAGTAACAAAATTGAGGATGGGGTGAGCTGCTCTGAGTTGAGCTGTTTAATGTACAAAGAAGTAAGAAAGAATGAAAACTGTACGGAAACTCTGGTTTTGAGTTGTTCTTTTGTACTTTGAAAATGTCTCTCTACTTCGGAATTCACTTATGGATTTTACAATGACGTAGACCAGGAAAAAGGAGCTAAAAACGTTGTATCAATTTAAGAATACGAATACGAACAACCTAAAAGAATAAAATGATTCACGAGCCTGATAAACCGAATTCAATTTAGGCGAATTGTTTTACTTCTCCATTTCATCCCATTAAAACGAACTTTACTTTAAATAATGGCAGCCAAAATTGAAATGGAGCCGGAACGCTTTTGACATCTATTAGTTTTGTGTGTACACGGTAAAAGTTTTGAAATCAAAAATAGAATGACTTTGAGTTTTGAGTTTGGAGTCCATCCACTGCACTGGGAAACGTCAGTTGACCTAATTTAAAATCAACTATATATGAAATTATATGAAATTATATATATATGAAATTGACTAAATTGGTCAAGTTTCCAATCCTACGGCAAAACATATTATGCACAAAAATGGCCCTGTAGTAAATTTTGAAAGACATGTTCATTTCTTAATAGTTTTATTTCATGTCCCATGGATAATTTTCATATAACATGATTAAAGCTCAATTTCAATTCAGCTGTAAACAAATTTCATTTCGCGCAGACTTTGTGCAGTATTCCTCTTCTTTGAGGTGACAAACACGACTTTAAATTGAATCTCGTTAAAATGAATATTAAAATCTTGAGAGTTTTGACAAACCCTCAAGATGACTAGTTTTAAAACGACGGGGTGATTGGAATTTGGTCATGGTCTTCAATGAAATTGATTTTGTTTTACTTAAGCTAAGTAGAACCGGAACAACCTGCTGATCGGAGTCGGGGAAAACCAAGAAAAAATCCTTAACCGGCGTCCAAGTTGATCCATTCATTTTTTTGGGAAAAATTTCATGCTGTTGAACTCTAAGCAATCGCAATCTGTTCCGTTCACTAAAATAGTATCAAAAGTCATGCGATTAACTGTATAGACTTACAAGTTGAAGAACAGAATCAATAGAAACCTTTCTTTGGGATTCTAATTTCATGGGTACATTTCAATTGTTTTGACAATGAGATCAGAAGTGAGTTTATAGAACACTTTTTCATTTATAGCTCAAACATCTATCTATTGCTGTTGTACATTGAAAACCAAAGGCAGTTTTCCCAATTCGTTGTAAAAATATGTACTTGTATTTCCTATTCCGAGCGTACGGAAATTCGAAAGGTGCATTCTCTTTTATTTAAAATGTTTACACCTCTCATCCCAAGAATCTCTTGTTTTCCTTCTCCTTCTGTTTTGTACTTTGTAGCCTTCACAAAAGGCAAACGTGCATTCATCTCCAAACCTTTGTGTAGTTCAACTCCAAACTCAAGGCACAAAACAAGTCGGTCCTTTATTCAGCCTTGAACTCGGTCAATAAAAATTAGGGACAAAGTTTCCCCTTCACCTTTGAAAGAGGCTGGAAATAAAAGGGGCTGTTTTGTGGAAAATATTTCCACTTAAATTTATACCTGGCTTCAGTTGGATTTGTATTCCACTTCTGCCCATTCACACAAAGTAAGAGGAGAAAATAATTCAAAATTATAAATCAGTTGAATACTAAACTCAAGTTCTTTCAATTTAGAACAACATTAGAAGAGCAGAAACACTTTAAGTTTATGAATTCTTTTCTTCTTTAATTTGAAAGTTTTCAATCGGAACCATCACGCACATCTTCATTTGTTAGAGAAATCAACACAACGTTTCTGCTTTTCGCATTGTAGAACGATGAAGACTCGACAAAAGAAAAGTAAGGGAAAAGGAAATCCTGTGAAGCACAAATGCGCCCTCTGTCCTTATTCAACACAACTCCTCGGCCACCACAAAGAGCATGCCCAACGCCATTCTTCTGCAAAGCCTTTCAAATGCTCCAAGTGTCCTTACAGAGCAAAAACAGGAGATGACGTGAAAAGCCATGCAAAAAATATCCACTTGCCTCAAACTCGACCGTTTTCATGTCCACATTCTGGATGCAACTACGCTGCAAAACGAAAGTCCAATCTCAACATGCACTCAAAAATCCACTCTGATGAAAAATCTTTCTCCTGTTCTCATCCCAACTGCAATTACTCATCGACTCGAAAAGCAGGTCTCACTGTTCACACTCGAACTCACACGGGAGAAAAACCATTCGTTTGTCAATTTGAATCCTGTTCTTTCGCCACGGCTCATAGGAGTGCTCTTGTGAGTCACACGAGCACCCACACAAACGAAAAACCATTCAAATGTTCAGAACCAAATTGTGGATTTTCAGCAACCCAAAGTAGCAATCTCAAGCAACATCAACTCACTCATAAGCCGAAAGAGGGCAAAGGCCGTCCTTTATTTACTTGTCCGATTTGTAAATATTCCGGGAATAGTAAAAAAAACCTCTCCCGACACATAAAAATCCACACCCTTGAAAAGTTCTTCAAGTGTGACGAGCCCAACTGCAATTTTGAATCCAAGAGAAAAGAGCACCTGAAAACTCACAAATTGAGTATTCATTCTGATGAAAAACCGTGGGTTTGTCCAGTGGAATCTTGTGAATACCGTTGCAAATTCAAAAGTTCTCTTTCCACTCATTTGAAGACTCACAGTGAGGAAAAGCAGTACAAATGTGAACTTTGCCCATATCGAGGGAAAACAAGAGACGCCGTAAGAGGTCATATAAAACATGTCCATTCTGATCCCAACTTCCGGCCTTTTAAATGTACAGAGCCAAAGTGTGACTACACAGCAAAGACAAATGGAAATCTTAAACTGCATCTTTTGGTTCACCAGGGAGAAAAAAAATTCTCTTGTTCCTTTCCGGCTTGTGAATATAAAACCGTTAGGCAAAATGGTGTCAGTCTTCATGAATATCGTGTGCACAGCAAAGAGAAGAGGGAAAAATGTGGGATATGTGAATACACTTGCAAAACAAGGGGCACATTGATGATCCACGTGAGAACTCACACGAAGGAAAAACCTCACAAATGCATGGAAGAAGGTTGTGGATATCGGGCGGCGGAGAGAGCTCAACTGAAGGGACATCAGAAGAGGCGTCATCCTCAAATGAAAATGGGCAAGGAAAGAAAATGACCACTGTTTATTTACTCAGAATGTCAGTTCTTTTTGTTATCTTCATAGTAATTGATTTTTTTGTCATTTTCAGAATAAATAAAAAAGTTGTAAAACGTACGAGCAAAGCTATGATAATAAATTTTCAAGGGTTCTTGAGAGTGCAGTGTGATTTATGAGTGATTTTAGAATTTTTGTTTTGTACCAAACGAGCATTTTATGAATTCGTGTTGGATGTTGAAACTGTTCTAAATCGTATTGAAAACTGTTGGTAATTTTTCCGGTCGGCGTTGAAACAGTACATTTTCTTTATAGGAAAATAAATTCAAATTTCACAGGTTTTTAAGGATGAGAAAAAGTCAAAAGCCAACACATTTTATCCGTGTATGTTTCCATGGTTTCTTCATTTTTGCACCCATCAAAAAGCACATGCTAAAAGCCTTCCAAAATATTTGAAACAAAGAATGCATTTTCTTTATGCCCTTTTGTACATATTTTACCTGTTCTCTTTTGGAAAAGCTGCCAACTAGAGTATTTTTCATGACTTTTTGTTTCGTAGCATTCTATTCCAGCCAGAAAAGGTTTTACCTTTGGCTAAATCAAACAAATTGCTTTGTTTGTCTCTTCATCCTGCACCAGCAAATTTTATCAAACTTCCATCAACCGCCAATAGTCAAAAATGAAAAGCCCTCAACTAAAACAACGACAGCAAAGTTTTATTTTGTATTTTGACTCTTGACGTTTGACGATTCACAGTTTAAAGGTTTGCTTCTTGACCTGGAACAATTTGTTTATCGTAATTCATTAACTATTATTGATATTACGTATGACAAGAATAATCTTTATAATTGTGCCTAAAAAATGATGGCAAAATTGTTAATCGGCGTGGGAATTGCACATTTTATTTTTATTTGTTTTCAGAACAAGTCAACTTTTGATCTTTTTTGGGCATGAAACAATGACAAAATATTTTGATGCATGCATTTTCTGCAGCCCTACTATTTTTGTACAAATGGTAAGCAAAAAGATTTCCAAAATATTTGAAAAAAATAAGGCATTCTCTCTATATGTCTACCATTGGCATAAAATCGGGAAAAAATAGTAAGGGATTGAAACACACAAACAAATTACTTTGAAGGCAAAGATACAAAACCGGAAACAGCGGTTGAAGAGCTCGATAAAAAGAACGAGTTCTTTTACTTGTTTTGAAATGGGGCGAAGGACGAGTTCTTTCATCTCCTTTGAAATGTGGCGAAGAATCCAAATTTCTCTCCGGATGTCTCGATTTTGAAGTAGACCGTTTTGAAATTGTTAACTCCAATTTCTACGCAAACATACAAAATAAGAAGAAATGAATTTAATTTTTAAATCATTGGCATTGGAATGCACACTAAAACCGTTAACGATTTTCGATGGTATTGCTTTGGCTGTAATTGAAGCAGTTCAGAGATGTTCAACTTCAAATGAGAGTTCAAAAAAACCAGGAAATTTTTTTCAACCGGCGCCCAAATCTCTCTAAAATTGGCATTCACGTAGTACAAAAACGTCTAGAGACATTCAAAAGAAAAATTATATTGTACTCAAAATGTTTACAACGCCAGGCCCAAGAAACGTGTTCCTTTGTTGTCTAATCCCTTCTATTTTGTATGTTGCATTTTGTAGCCGTTCCCAAAGGCAAAAGATGTATTCACCTCCAAAGCTTTGAGGGGCTCAACTCAAAACAAAAACTCAAGACTCAAAACAAGTTGGTCCTTTATTCAGCCTTCAACAAAGTCATTAGCATTAGCAATAAGGAATAAGGATACGAGGGCAAAGTTTTACCTTCACCTTTGAAAGAGGCTGATAATAAAAGGGGATGCTCTCGTGAAAAATATTTCTACACAAAATTATACCTGGCTTCAGTTGAATTTGTATTCCACTTCTGTTCATTCAAACAAACAAAGAGGAGCAAATAATTCAAAATTATAAGTTTTTTGCGGCTAAACTCAAGCTTTGTCCATTAAAGATACAAAGAGACGAGCAACAAAACTTGTCATCATCGCGTTTGTAAACTATTTTAAGAGAAAAATACTTTTTTTTTTGCTACAGAAATCCGCACAAAGTGACTTCTTTTCCCCTTGATTAATAATGAAGACTCCAAATAAGAAAATAAAGGCAAAGGGAACCCCTGTTAAGTACAAGTGCGCTCTCTGTCCCCATTCAACGACGGTTCTCCAGAGTTACCAACGCCATGTGGCGACTCATTCCTCTCAAAAGCCCTTCAAATGCCCCAAATGCGCCTTCAGAGCAAAATTAAAACCATATATCAAAGACCACCTGAAAAATGTCCATTCTCAAACTCGCCCTTTTCCATGTCCCCATTCTGGATGCGAGTACGCTGCGAAACAAAGGTGCAACCTCAACGAACATATTAAAACCCACTCTGATGAAAAAGCTTTGGTTTGTTCTCATCCCAACTGCGATTACTCGACAAATCAAAAAGCAGATCTCACTGTTCACACTCGAATTCACACTGGTGAGAAACCTTTTGTTTGTCAATTTGAATCCTGTTCCTATGCCGCAGCCCAACGATGCCATCTCGTGACTCACACAAGAACACACACAAAAGAACGGCCTTTTAAATGCCCTGAGGCAAATTGTGAATATGCAGCAGCTCGGAGTTCTCATCTCAGATCGCATCAACTAACGCATCCGCCGAAAGAGGGCGAAGAGCACCCTTCATTTTCATGTCCAATTTGTGAATATTCTGGCAAAAGTAAAGCCCTTCTCTCTTTACATATCAAAACACACACCCTTGAAAAGTTGTTCAAATGTGACGAGCCCAACTGCAATTTTGAAGCCAAGACAAAAACAGAAATGAAACGACACAAACTTGTGCACTCTGATGAAAAATCCTTTGCCTGCTCATTTGAATCATGTGACTTTCTTTGTAAATCCAAAGAAAATCTTTCCCGGCATCTGAAGTCACACAGTGAGGAAAAACGGTACAAATGTGAGCTTTGCCCATATCGAGGGAAAACAAGAGGAAACGTCAGACTTCATTTGAAAAATATTCATTCTGACCCCGAATTTCGACCATTCAAATGCACAGAGCCGGAGTGTGCCTACGCAGCTAAAACCAGAGGACATCTAAACCAGCATCTTTTGATTCACGGGGGAGAGAAAAAATACTCTTGTTCATTTCCTGATTGTGAGTATAAATCCATTAGGCAAAAGGATGTCAGTCGTCATAATTATCGTGTTCACAACGAGGAGAAGAAGGAAAAATGTCCCCTTTGTAAATTCAAGGGTAAGACACGGAGCGATTTGATTAAACACGTGAGAACTCACACCAAGGAAAAACCTTACATTTGCAAAGAGGACGGATGTGAATATCGCGCGAAGCAAAGAAGTGAACTGAGGGAACATGAGAAAAGGCGTCATCCTCAAGCACAAATGGACAAGGAAAGAAAATGAACACATGTTTTTATTCAGCATTTCAGTTATTTTTGGTACCGTCATTATAATAATTTTCAAACACATTTTTCCTTTTCCAGCCGTTGCAAAGTACAATGCATTTTCAAAGTAAATAAAAAAGTTTTCAAATGTACAAGAAAAAATTTCGCAATAAATGCTCAAACTTTCTTGTGAGTGCGACTTGAAGAATATAGAATTTTAGTGTTGTTTTTAATGTCATTTTGTTGAAGAATTGGAGATGTGTGTATAATACCTTTACAGAATGTCTTCAAAACTGTCAGTAATTTTTTCTGTTGGCGTTGAAATGATACATTTATTTAACTTGAAAAGGACTTTTGTTTTCAAAGGATTCTAGTTTTTAGCATGAGAAAGTCAATAGATTTTATCTGTGTATTTTTCCATAGTTCGCTCATTTTTGCACCAATTAAAAAGTACACGCTAAAAGCATAACCATCACTTAAAAATAAAGTAGGCATTTTCTTTATGCCCTCATATACGTACATATTTTACCTGTTTTTTTTTGAAAAAGTTCACAATTTTGGTATTTTCCCAGATTTCTAGCCTTTTGTTTCGTAGCATTCCAGCCAAAAAAAGGTTTACCTTTGGCTAAATCAAACAAATTGCCTTGTTTGTCTCTCTATCCTGCACCAGCAAATTTCATCAAACTTCCATCAACCGTCAATAGTCAAAAATCAAAAGCCCTTAGATAAAATAATGACAGCAAAGATTTACTTTGTATTTTCACTCTTGACGCTTGAGCATTCACAGTTTTAAGGTTTGCTTCTTTACTTGGAAAGATTTTGTTGTTATTGTAAATCGTTAAAGGTTGTTTATGGCAAATAATCATTGTTGTCCATCTAACAGGTACAGCGCTAAAAACTATGCTGGGTTTTTTAATCGGCGTTGGAATTGTACATTTCATTTTTTTTGTTTTTATTTAGTTCAAGTCAAGTTTCAATCTTTTTTAGGCATGAGAAAATGACAAAATATTTTGATACATACATTTTCCGCAGTCCGATGATTTTTAGGCAAATATTATACGCTAAAAGCTTTCTAAAAAAATTTCCTGTGCTGAATGTGCTGTTTTTCACACAATTCATGTGTGAAAAAACTCACACAATCCTTTAGTTACGATTTAACCATTCTCTTAATTGTAGTGCATGGAAAGTGTTAAAGCCAAACCGCATAAATGGCATGACATCAAGAATATTTGGTTTCTACATTTTACCTTCTCTTTTTCTTACAATTATAAGTTGACTGCTCAGGTAGTTTTCTTTGTTCTTTTTTCTACCTTTTCTGTTGTGGCATTCCAGTCTCAAAATATTTCTACCTGAGATAAAAACACACAAACACCTTTTCTCGTCTATCCTCCAAGCTGCCAAGCCATCGACCTTCAACAAAAGCATTTTATACCTGATTCTTTTCATACCTTAGGCCTTGGGTCTTCACTTCAATACAGCACAAAATACAACGGCTTGAGCTCGTTCAAGTAGTTTTCTGCTGAGAGTCGTGGAAAATAACTTTAAATTTTGTGGTGGCTGAAGAAAAGCAACACAAAAGTATTCATTTAACATTGTACTGTACAATTTTGATAAGCTGAGAAGCAACACTCCAAAGAGCAATTACAGAATCAGATCAAACTCTAATTTCTTTCACTTAAGCCAGGGATCAACGACAAGGTTTTTCAAATTAATTGTGATTTCTCAAAATATATTTTTCTTTCGACTGTATTTTGTAAACTACATATTTTTTGCATTTTTGATAGATTCATCTTGTATTGAGATTTTCCATGGTCTTTTGAGCTCGAAAGATGGAGGAACAAGGAAATTCGGCCACGATAAAATTGGAAGAGAACAAATACAAAAACAAATACAACTGCAACCTGTGTCCCTACTCAACAGGGAATCGAAATTACTACAATGGGCACCTGAAGACTCATACCATAAAAAACAAATGCCCCGAATGCCCCTTCACATCAATATGGAAACATTGTGTGACGAAACATGTCAAAAATGTCCATCTATTCCCTTTGTCATCTGCAGCAGCTCGACCTTTTCCATGTCCACATCCTGGATGCAATTACGCTGCAAAACACAATTACACACTCACGGACCATTTAAAAACCCACTCTTTGGAAAAATCTTTTTTATGTTCTCATCCGGATTGTAATTATTCCGCAAACCGAAAAGACTATCTAATTTCTCACCTTCGAAATCACACGGGTGAAAAACCTTACGTTTGTCAATTTGAATCCTGTTCTTTTTCTGGAAAGAGTTCAAGCAACCTTATAAATCATTCAAGGACCCACACAAAAGAAAGGCCGTTCAAATGCACTGAGCCTAACTGTGAATACGCAGCAACCCAAAGAGGTCACCTTCAACAGCATCAACTCACTCACGAGCCGAAAGAGGGCGATCAACACCCATTGTTTTCGTGTCAATTTTGTGAATATTCTGCAAAACATAAGAGTAGTCTCAACACCCACATGAAACGACACACCCACGAAAAACCGTTTGCTTGTTCGTTTGCATCCTGTGAGTTTCGTAGTAAATACAAGTGTAATCTGGCGAATCATTTGAAGACGCACAGTGAGGAGCGACAGTACAAATGTGAACTTTGTCCATTCCGAGCAAAAAGTAGAAGCACTGTCACAAACCACATAAAAAATGTTCACTCTAACCCGGACTTCAAGCCTTTCAAATGTACTCAGCCAAACTGCAGCTACGCATCAAAGAGAAAATTTGACTTGAGTATACATCTTATGTCACACGGTGGCGAGAAAAAACACTTTTGTTCATTTCCGGATTGCGATTACAAAGCTCTTTTTAAAAGCGCAGTTCAAAGACATCACAAGAGAGTTCATGAGACTGAGAAAAAGTTCAAATTTGAGTTGTGTGAATTCTCCACCAAGACAAAGGGAAACTTAACGTTTCATGTGAGAACTCACACGAAGGAAGAACCTTATTTTTGCAAAGAAAAAAACAAAGGATGTGATTATCAAGCAAAGACGTCGGCTGCAATCAGACTACACGAGAAAAGAAAGCACTCTCACGTTTGAGTCTGACAAAATCAGAAAGCTCTTTGATTTTTGGACAAAAACCATTTAATTTTTTCCTATCCTACTTCGTTTAAGATTGATTTTTATTTTTATTATTAAAATAAACTGATCAAAATTGTAGACGGTAAAAATGTTTGTAGAGTTTGGAGCAATTTGATGCGCCGTTTAGATTTTGTGCTTTATGTTCCAAAAACTCACAATAAGAAAAGGATCCCTTTACAATGAATGTACAAAATGATTGAATAGCAAGTTAAAATGTAGGTTTAAAATTCTTAGATTCGAAACAAATGCAGCTCAATATGACAGAGTTTACAAACAATGTCAAGGAATTATCAAGAGTACCAACGGTCTGCTAATTAGCCTGTCGCTAAGTTAGTTGGAAAAATATATCTTCAATAGAGAATCAACTTTTGAACACGAGAAATTACAATCGGCGTTGAACTTTTTATCGGCTTATTTTATAAACGAACCTTTCTGGTGTATTTTGAAGGTTGAGTTTATGGCAGATATTTCTGATCTGAATTTCTGAAGTTTTGGAATGAAAAGCGGATTTTTCAATCGGCGTTCAAATGACACAATAAATTCAAAACTGTATTCATTTTCCAATTGTGTTTGTGAGGGGGGAAAAGCTATTCATTTATTTGTACTTTTGATGATTTATTATTCATAGTTCATGCACAAACTTCAAATATCACAAAACAAGTCTTTAATTAAGACTTTTGCTTTTCCCCAGAAAAGTCCAACTCTAAAATCCTCAGTTCCAGTTTCAGTTCTAGGGATTTCCCTTGTTGTTTTTCTCCTTTGTTCTACTTCGCAGCCTTCACAAAAGCTGCATCAAACTCATGACTTGTCACTCTGCTGTTCTTCGTTCAGCCTTTAACACGGTCAATCAGTAAGTTTTGGTGTGAATTGTTTTTTAGTGCATCTGATGATCTTTTTTCTAAAACTCCAACATAAAATAAAATCCAAAATATCTCTACACAATTGTCTGCAAACGAATGAAAAATTTTTCAGTCGGCGTTGAAATGATTCATCGAATTCCAAATTTTATGCGTTTCTCTTTTGTCTCTGCAAAGCAACAGGAAAATACTCATCTAATTTTACTGTGAAATGTTTATTGTGTATGTATCAACTGGAAAACATGCAGATCCTTGGGAAAGGTTTTCAATGCTCCTATTCCAACTTTTATGTACATTGTACATGTTGTACCTTGAACTTTTCCCAAACATTCAGAGAGCCAAAATCCCCAATTCCAAGTACAATTCTAGGAATTTCCCTTTCCTTCTTCTGTTTGTCTAGGCTGCACAAAAAGTACGTTTAACTCAAAAGTTGCCTGAAATCCAGAAATTTCCCTTCTACTTTTTTGCTAGCGTCCTTTCTATTTTCAAACATTCAAAAGACAATAGACGAGCTTTGTTACAGTCAAATTTGTTTTGAGTCTGGTCAGTCCATTTTCCACGTGTATCAATACAGAAGCAAAATTTTCCATTTGCTGTTGGCTTTTTACACGTAAAGTATGTAAAAGTGTTCCGCGTTTCAATAAATCAAGCTTCATTCATAAAATTTGCTGCAGACGCCGCGTTTTGTTTAAATAACCCTATGGAATTTGTTTTGAAATTAAAACCTTTAATCGTGTTTTAAGTTGCCAACATCCAACATGGAAGCCCGCGATGTTCAAGCTGCACAAAATCCCATAAATTACAGTTGCGCCCTCTGTCCTTATTCATCAAAAGTTTTTAACACCTACAAGCAGCATTTGATAGTTCATTCGACGGAGAAGCCTTTCAAATGCCCCGAGTGCCCATTCAAGGCAAAGCGAGAAGTAAGTCTGAGAGGGCATAATAGAGCTGTTCATCTCCTCCGATTACAATCTAAATCTTCGTGGCCTTTTCCCTGTCCACATTTCGGATGCAACTACGCTACAAAACATAAATCCAATTTAAGAGCACATTCAATAGTTCATTCTGATGACAAACCGTGGTTTTGTTCTCATCCCAATTGCAATTTTTCCACAAAGTCCAAACAAAGTTTTCTTTTGCACACCCGACTTCACACGGGAGAAAAACGGTTTGTTTGTCAATTTGAATCGTGTTCTTATGCCGCAGCCCACCAGAGCAATCTTGTGAATCACACGAGAACCCACACAAAAGAAAAACCGTACAAATGCCCTGAACCCAATTGTGAATATTCAACGACCACCATTGGAAATCTTAAGCAACATCAACTCACCCATGAGCCGAAAGAGGGCAAAGAACGCCCTTCATTTCAATGTCCACTTTGTGAATATTCTGGAAAGAGTAAACAGCATCTCTCAAAACACATCAAAACCCACACCCTGGAAAAACTGCTCAAGTGTGACGAGCCCAACTGCAATTATGAAGCCAAGAGAAAAGCTCATCTGCAATCTCACAAATTGAGTATTCATTCTGATGAAAAACCCTTCGCCTGTTCATTTGACTCTTGTGAATTTCGTTGTAAATCCAAAGAAAATCTTTCCCGGCATCTGAAGTCACACAGTGAGGAGCGACGTTACAAATGTGAGCTTTGCCCATTCAGAGGAAAACAGAGAAGCGTCGTTGCGAACCATATCAAAAATGTTCATTCTGACCCCAACTTTCGACCTTTCAAATGTGCAGAGCCAAAATGTGACTACGCAGCCAAGAGAAACCCAGAATTAAACAAGCATCTTTTGATTCACAAGGGGGAGAAAACACACTCTTGCTCATTCCCGGATTGTGATTATCAAGCCATCACAAGGAACAGAGTCACACAGCATCAACGGAGATTTCACAAGGCAGAGCAAAAAAAGTAAAAATGAGTTTTGGGGTTATGTGGCCAAGTACAATTGGACTTCTAACATCAAAACTCACAGGAAGTAAAAGTCGTGTATCATACGTTTTTGACGAAAATCCTAAGAATGTCTCCTTTTCTCTTTCTAAGCTGATTAACAGCACATCAATATAAATTCAAGTCTATCAATTAATCCACTAGTGTCATTGTGAATCACTACAGATTTATTGAAGTAGTTGTAATTTGAAAATGCCAAATCAATTAGAATCAGAAGCATCTTTCGTAAAGCAGCAAAGCTGATAATGACTTTTTTAAACGGTGTGGAATTTGTACACTATATTTGTTTGACAATAAGTCAAGTTTCAATATTTTCAACACCTTTTTTACATGCATTTTTCTGTAGTATAATTGTAAATAAATAAACAAAGTACAAGCTGAAAACCTTTCAAAATAATTAAAAGACCATTTTGTATGCTCCATGTTTTTACATTTGCCTTCACTTTTCCCTCAAGAGTTGACAACTCTGGCATTTGTCTTAATTCTTTTCCCTCAAGAGTTGACAACTCTGGCATTTGTCTTAATTCTTTTTTTCTACCTTTTCTTTTGTAGCATTCCTGTCTTAAACTATTTCTACCTGTGATAAACTCACATGCATAATCTCTTTGTCCATCCTCCAAGCCTTCACCGTCACCCTTCAAACTTCAACATTTGATACTTGCAACTGCAAAGTACAAAATTCCACTTTGTTTCATTACAATTTTTAAACCACATTTTTTAGCTTGAAGCTTTTCCCAGAAATTCTTATTCTGGAATATGTTTTAACAAAGAGTTTATAAAATGTTAAACTTAAAGTCTGTTAATATTTTGACTGTATTCGTGGGGGCTTACTAATCCAAGTTCGAAGAATTGCCTTCTCTTTTTTCTGGCCCTTTCTCTTTTTCATCATTTGTGAAAGAAACATTCCGCTATTTAAGCCTTCAGTTCATTTTACTTCTCTTATTCCCTTGTTCATTTAAATTAATACGCGTGAGAAATTCTACTTGGTTTCAACTCTTCACCTTCAAAGTTTAAACAAATCGGATTTGCTTTATTTCTCAAGCTTCATCTAATTTTCTAATTTTTAGGAATCTTTTGATCGCAAAAGATGGAGGTGCTAGGAAACTCAACTGAGGAAAATTCTGTAGAGCAAAAACACATTTGCACTTTGTGTCCTTATTCAACAACAAATCAGTATTATTACAATACACATCTGAAGCGTCATACTGTGACAAAGACGTTGAAATGCCCAGAATCCGAATTCGGATGTCCCTTCACTTCAAAATAAAAACATTGTGTGAAGAAACATGTAAAAAATTTCCATCTATTCCCTTTGTCATCCGCAGCAGCTCGACCTTTTCCATGTCCACATCCTGGATGCACTTTTGCTGCAAAACACAATTACACACTCACAGACCATTTGAAAACGCATTCTTTGGAAAAATCTTTTGTGTGTTCTCATCCGGACTGCAATTATTCAGCAATTCGAAAAGACTATCTAATTTCTCACACTCGAACTCACACGGGTGAAACACCGTGGGTTTGTCAATTTGAATCCTGTTCTTTTGCTACGAAGACTTCAGGCAACCTTGTAAATCATTCGAGGACCCACACAAAAGAAAGGCCGTTTAAATGCCCTGAGCCAAACTGTGAATACTCAACGTCGGACCGTTCAGCTATTCCATCTCATAAACTCACTCACAAGCCGAAAGCCGGAGAACCACACCCATTATTTTCATGTTCAATTTGTGAATATTCTTCAAAATACAAAAGTGCCCTCACCGTCCACATCAAACGGCACAATCTTGAAAAATACTTTGAGTGTTCTTTTGAATCCTGTGAGTTTCGTAGTAAATACAAGTGTAATCTGGCGAATCATTTGAAGACGCACAGTGAGGAGCGGCGGTACAAATGTGAGCTTTGCCGATTCCGAGCGAAAAAAAGAAACTCCGTTTCAAATCATTTAAAACATGTCCACTCCGACCCTGGTTTGAAGCCTTTTAAATGTACAGAGCCAAAATGCAGTTACGCATCAAAGAGGAAAGCAGATTTAGAACTGCATATTTTGTCTCACAAGGGAGATAAAAAGTACTCGTGTTCATTTCCTGATTGTGATTATAAAGCCCTGACAAGAAACAGAGTCAAACAACATGAAGTTACTCATGCGACAGAGAAAAAATATAAATGTGAGTTGTGTGAATTCTCGACCAAGACGAAGGGAAATTTAACGTTTCATGTGAGAACTCACACGAAGGAAGAACCTTACTTTTGCAAAGAAAAAAACAAAGGATGTGAATATCGAGCCAAGACATCGGCTGCTCTCAGATACCACGAGAAGAGAAGTCACTCTCATGTTTGAATCTAATGACAAAATCAGAAAGCTCTTTGATTTTTTTACAAAAACTTTTGTTTCTTTTCCATTCTTCTTTTTAGATTGATTTTAATTTGTACAATTCAGATAAACTGATAAAAATTGTAGAAGCTTGTAGAGTTTGGAGCAATTTGGTACACCCGTTAGATAATCTTCTTTATGTTCCAAAAATTCACGATAGGAAAAGAATTCTTTACATTGAATTTTCAAAATGATTGATGAGCAAGTTAAAATGTATGACTGAAATTCTTAGATTCGAAATAAATGTAGTTAAACACCAGAGTTTACAAACAATGTCAAGGAATTATCAAGAGTACCAACTTTCTGCTAATTAGCCTGTCGCTCATGAAGTTAAAGTAATATCTTCAATTAAAAATCAACTTTTGAACGTGAGAAATTACAATAGGCGTGGAAATTCCTGTCGGTTTATTTTACAAACGAGCATTTTCTGGTGTATTTTGAAGGTTGAGTTTATGGCAGATATTTCTGATCTGCATTTCTGAAGTTGTGGAACGAATTGCGGATTTTTCAATCGGCGTTGAAATGACACAGTAAATTCAAAAGTGCATTCATTTTGCAATTGTAATTTTGAGGGGAAACCTTATTGGTTAATTTGTGCTGTAGATTATTTATTGCTCATAGTTCATGTAGAAACTTTAATCCTTACAAAACAAGTCTTTAAATAAGACTTATGTCACTTTTGCTTTTCGCCAAAATTTCCAACTCTAAAATCCTCAGTTCCAGTTTCAGTTCTAGGGATTTTCCTTGTTGTTTTTGTTCTTCTTTCAACTTTGGAGCCTCCACAAAAGCTGCATCAACCTCATAACTTGCTCCTCAGCTGTTCTTCGTTCAGCCTTTAAAATGGTCAATCAGTAAGTTTCAGAGTAACGGAGATATTTAGAATAATAATTGTATGAGGTGTGGAATGCTTTTTCTTCCATTTTATGGGCGCATTTTTCTCGAGGAAACATCAGAGCAATATCTTTACAACATCGTTTTCAGACGAAGGGATTTTTTTTCAATCGGCGTTGAAATGATTCATTAAATTCCAAATTTTATTCATTTCTCTTTTATCTTTATGAGCAAAGCAAAGCCAAATTTTTTACATCAATGTAGTACATTGTCGATGTAGTCGTAGTATAAAATGAGCAATTAGCTGTTGTGCGCGCTATTATATGATTTTGTGAATCAACCGATAATCCATAAAAAACCACAACAAATCGAGATAGTATTCAAAGTGCAAAGTGCAAGGAAAATGGAATCCTTTTGAGCTTTTGTTATGAGCCTGAAATTGCCATGTGTTAAGTATAAGGTGTGGAGTTGTGGAACTGAGAAAGAGCGAGAAGGAATGAGATGAATAAGGAAATCCAAGAGAAAACGTTGTCCAGTCTTTTGATTCAGGAGTTTGCTAACCATGCCATTAAAACCAAGCATATGCAAAATATCAGAAAACAAACTATATAAAAATTGATGTAAACAAAGTCAAAGGGTAAAGAATAGAAAAATTGAGGATTTGAAACTATGTAAAATGTAGAAATTTGTCCCAAATGTCAACTAAACTTGAGCCACATTTTGTTTCCTCATGAGCAAAGCGTTTCCAAAATATTCAACAAAAAATCCCAAGAGGACTTGAAGGTTTTCATTCTACATTATACTTTTAACTCGCAAACTCAAAACTCCCAACTTAAAACTATTCTCAAGTTTTACAGCCAAGCTTCAATAAAAGTAGATCGGGAGAATTCAAAGTCCAGACACGAAATTTAAACAGACTGAATTATTCAACTGGGATTTTAAATATTATTCTACAAAAACTGTTCAATACTCTGTAGACTTTTTACCTCGGCTCTACAAACTCTGGCTTGAGACAAGAGTCATCGATTTCCATTGCTACATCTAAAAAACACTTGTTCTACGCTCTGCTTTGACGCTTGAAAATTAACACGTTGAAACTCACTACTTTGAACTTTGGACTTTGAGAAAACTATTCATCCACCGTTAAATTCGCAAAAAACCGTATCTAAAATTCAAGATGTGGAAATTTCTGTTGGTTTGCATTTATTATTTTTCCTTGGCCTTTTCACCGGCCCAGACAAAAATGGAAACGAGGCAGAGCATTTTGCAAAGCTCTCACTTGGAAAACCTCAAGACAATAGCGGCAAATTTACGCCCCCTGAAAAAATGTGTCTTTGTCATGGCAACAGGTTATTTCGACACCAAGAAAAACAACTACAACTACAACAACAGTCAACTTGACTTGCCTTTTGCGGATGAGCTGAATGATCTTATAGATGAAATCCTTGAGGTTGTTTCCCTACATTTGGATTTCCAATTAAAATCCACAGTTCAAATTTTTGACATCAAGCTTCAACATCATGACTACGAAAAATCCATGGAGCAAAGCAGATTTCTAAAGTACGCGTCTCATCAACAGCAAGATCAAGATCAAGTAGAAGGAGATGGAGATGAAAAGTATCCAGAGCGATGTTTCGTTCAGATATCTTTTCCACCCATATTCCCTCAAGTTTGGTTCAACGTGCCATTTAACGCCAACTTGCCCAAAAATGTGAAACATCCTTGGTCGACATATACTCAAAATCAACGTTTTTACTACGCAGATCCCGCCTTTGACCTTTTTATCTTCATGTTTCCAACAAACGTTTCCAAAATGGTTTACGATGACCAATATTTGGACTGTAAATTTCCACGGTTTTACCTTTTTTGGGAGTTGTTCACCGTTGAAGTGGGAGGGATGACCATTTTCGAGACCAAGTTAATTTACGAGTATATTCACCACAACATGCATGGTCCCAGCAAAGGCCCACAACTCCGCTTACTTTCCAACCAATTTTTATCAAAATACCCAAATTACTCGAGCCTCACAAAGGAGCTGGCACACCACCAGATGGATTTTGAACAACGAGAGATTTGGTTTTCCTCGCCTATTGTCTTTGAAGATGATTTTGATCATTTTGTAGAGGACATTTCTCGACTCTCGGATACCTACGCTAGCTCTGAATACAAGTTCCAGGCCGAAATTCCAATCACATTGATTTTGAAAAAGCGCCACAATTTTACCTTCCAATACATTTCCATCCCGTACCCTAGTCCACAGGGCTTTTCCGATGAAATGTGTCATCATGGCATCATCAGAGCTGGTGTGATTATTCTTTTTGGCTATTCAAAACTGTATGACCAATCTGTGATGGTTAAAACGTACAGACAATTTGTTTTACACGGTATGAATGCGATTGTGGATGGCCGGTCCTGGATTCACCAATTTTGGATCCCTTTTGAACCCCTCGTCCAATATTTGTTGGGGTTGACCTTGCTCTTGGTTATTTTGCTGGTCAACCTGGTGTCAAAGATCACCCCGAAGTTATTGAAAAAATTTCAAGGAGAGAAAAAGCAAGAATCAGAAGCAAACCAGATTTCTACAGAAGCACAATCAGAAGCACAATCAGAAGGTCAAGGTCAAGGTCACATTAAAGGTCAAGAGCAATATCAAGTTAAAGGTCAAGATCAAAATCAAGTTAAAGGTCAAGATCAAAGTCAAGTGAAAGGTTTCCATCAAGATCAAGGTCAAGTTAAAGGTCAAGATCAAGTTAAAAGTCAAGGTCAATGTCAAGGTCCAGGTCAAGTTAAAGGTCAAGGTCAATCCATGTCATTTTCGGATGACCCCATTCCGCTTCTGGTCGTCAAGCCTTTTGTTGGTCAAACTAGTGAAATTTTTGGTGATGGTGATGGCGTGTTGCTGGTCAAGGTTTTCTACTGCCTTTGGGTTTTCTCCATCTTCTTCACCACCACATTTTACTTGTCCGTGCTACAAAGTTATCGAGTTTCACCCGTGACCTCCGGCTCGCCTAAAACACTGCAAGAGCTCGATGATCAAAGTTACAATTTGTTTACAACTCCACGGAGGTTGGAAGAAGGCCACTCCGTCTTAAAAGTTTGGCGAGCTTACATAAGGAATCATCAAAATACATCTCACCAAGCCATGTCAGTTTTGGAGGATCATGAAAAATTGCTGAATCTGACCACTGGCCTTGATGAAAGCAACATGACGGCCCAAGAATATCGGGAGTTTTTTAAAAGAGAAAGGATCGGAGTTTTTGCAGATCCTGAGGATCTGGCTTTTATATCTACAGTTTATCCACAACTTTTTCAAAAACCCTTTTTTGTGGTGAAACAAGAGTTTTTCCTTTTCTATCAAGTTTGGCTCTTAAGGATGCCTTATGGTCAAGGCCCACGTGAGAACTTTAAATGGCTGATAAATAGCGGGATTTTTCAATTTTGGACAAATGTTGAAAATATTCTTTATGAAAAAAAGATTGAAAACATGAGAGTGGTCCGGGTTTTCAAAAATGAGCCTGAAGCTCAATTTTTACGGTTGAAATACACAACAACTGGATTCGAGGATGATAAAAATGAGGCAACTGTTTCTCTGACTCTAAAGGACGATTTGATCAAAGGAAACTTTTATTTTTTCGTCATTGGCCTGGGCTTGGCTGTGACTGGTCTCATTGGAGAAATCCTTGTCAACTTCGGCTTGATACAACTTAAAATGAGAAGGGAACAAAAAAAAGCTCAAATTTCAAAACAAGCTTGGGTGATCAAGAAGCATACATTAGAAAATGAATAATTATTGTCTCATGATGTTACACTGTTCTAATCTTGTGTTTCTTGACAATTCTAGAATACAAAATACTCATGTTTCTCATTGCTTTTGCATAGTAAATTATATTATTATCAAACACCAGAATTTTCCATATTCTATAGATTTTGTCATCTTGAAATTAAACAAAGTCAAAAAAAATCCTTGGGACGATTTATCTTGCCTTTTATGTTGACAGCATGAATGCTTTAGCCTCTAGAGGCAATTTTACCGATTGTGACTACAAATCCGTGAGACAAAATCGTTTCAAAACAAATGTGCGTCGTGTGCACGTTTTGGAGGTATGAGCAGTAAAATAATCCAGTTTATTTCATTTTACAGAAAAATATTCAATTCAATTCGTTTAATGAATTTTCATAATTTGCTTTTGCCATTTGCTTTGAAAGTTGTTGTACATATTTTCGTCTAATAATCATTTGTAAATAAAATTAGAGCCATTCGGTAAATTGACCCACGGTCATTTTAAATTGTCGATATCTTTTCTTTAAATGTTTGTGAGAAGCTTGTAAGCATTTTCGTCAAATTGATCTGTTTTAACATTTTGAAAAATTAAAGAGGTAATTTTATGAAATAAAACAGTAAAACACTTTTTGACCGGGAGCTAAACTTTAGCAGTAAAGTAATTTACGTTTCCACTTCATTATCTTTTTTACTGGACTTTTACCTATTTAAAAGCTGAAGATTATAACCGTGGAGAACTTTTCTATTTCTTATTTTGGTTGAATTTCTATGGCATTCCTCTCCTTTGTCTTTTGCTTTTCCTGGAAGTATATAAACTCCAGTTCCAGGAATTTCCTTTCTCTTTTTTTCTTTAGCGTCCTTTCTATTTTCAAACATTCAAAAGGCAACAGACAAACTATGCCACACTCGTTTAGCTTTGAGCTTGGTCAGTCTATTTCCACTTGAGTCAATGTAGAAGCAAAACTTTCTATTTGGCGTTGGCTCTTTACGCCTAAAGTTTATAAAAGTATTCTGCAATAATTCTATTAATCAAGCAGAATTCATAAAAAATACTGCAAAACAATACAACGATTTCAAAAATTTGTACAGACGATGCGGTTTGTTTAAATAACCCTCGTCAACTTTGTTTTAGAATTAGAACCTTTAATTGTGTTTTAAGTTGAAAAAATGGAAGCCGGAAATGAGCAAGATGCACAAGCTCCCACAGCTTACAAAGACATTGTCAATAAAGTCAAAAATCCTCACTTCGTGAGGATTTCATATCGCCTTGAAAGCAAAAATGCTTTAGGCTCCGGAAGCGA
>JAQGBI010000129.1:0-28922 GCA_034698325.1 Sminthurinus elegans | reverse complement strand
GGTTTTTGGACCCTCTAGAAAACCGGGAAGGAATTTTTTTGGAACTTTTTCCTTTTGCACATTTTGTTAGTGGCCTAGGGTGACGTCATTCCAAGTCTCACAAAAAATCTACCTTCTCCCCTTCACTCCCCACCATCATCATGTCCGATTTCGGATGGAAATCCTATGTTAAACCCCATGTTAACTTTGGTGACCTTGCGCGACCTCTAAACCTAATTTTAATGGAAAAATATTTTCAGAGGTTGATTTCTACACCAAAAGGAACAATATGACGGGGTGCTGGCTTAAGATTTGTACAAAGTTGTTTTTTTAGGTCTCTCTAATGTACACCGTACACGGAAAAATGCATATTTTATATTGCATGGCTGTATGTTGTATATTGTATAACATGAACTCTTGTTTTAATTCCATGGTCTCTTTTCTCTATTTTCTTATTTGTATTTGTATTCTTATTCGTATTCTTCAAATTTTTCTTCCTACGCTTTCACCATTCTCTCATTTTAAATTAATACAATGAAAAAAAATAAAGAAAAAAAAGACACGGAATTCTCGTAATGCGTTTCATACTATTATATATCATATACTTACATACTTATTACTGTATAGTGTATCATGATAATGATGATGATAATACTTGAAGGAGAACAACATATGAAAAGTACAAAGACACAATTTCTTGATTATTATTTCTCGTGTATCATATAACATGTTATACCAGGTTCTTTATGCATATTTCATTACATACTTTTTATTTAACATGAGATTTTTTCTGGAGCTTCCTACACATAGGAAAAAGGAGAAAGGAGGGAAAAAGAAAAAGCTCTTTTTATCTCATATTCTCCTTCTTGTCTTGTCTTGTCTTTCTTTGCCAAAATTGAGCAAGAAGAAGAAGAAGAAGAAAAAGAAGAAGAAAGGAGGACTATAGAAAAGGGAAAAAACAAGGCTGCTCTACGTAATTTCCTCACGAGTCAACTCAAGGAGAAAAAAAAATCTTTATTAAAAAACTTATTATGTTTGTGAGAAAACCTCATTCCATACATCCTTCACTTTTTTTATATCTTGACTTTTTATGTGTCCTCTCTTCTTTCTTTTGCCTCCCTCCTTCACTCTTTCTTTCTTTCTTAACTTTCCACTCTCAGCTCACTTGACTCTCTTCTCCTTCTTCAGTCCAAACAACATTTCATTTAGGTAAAGTTGTATACAAAATACAAAATACTTGCAGTATATTATGCATATGTAATATTATATTATGTAACATCTACATTGTAAATGCACAAGTACTGGAAAAGAAAAATCATCAACCTTGTCGTCACATCACGCTAATACCATGAAAATTTCCCGAAAAATGTAAACAGAAAGGAGGAGGCAGATACACAGTGTACAGATTGAAGAACTATGTCATGCACATTGGGAAATACGTATGGTATTTTCATACAGTAGACAAGACGTATGATGAAGAGGACGAAAAAGAGGAAAAGGCGAAGACGAAGACGACGTCATCGGAATGAAGCAACTCGTGAACGAGACAGTTAATTAATTATTGACTTTACTTCTTTTCCTATTTTTCGTTTGTATTCAATTTTTAATATTTCACATCAACATGAACATGACTTTTTTCTCTCCTCGCTCGTTCTTTCTTGACTTGACTCCGTCTTGGCTTTGTAATGCTCCCGTCTGTCATATTTTCTTACGTCCTCGCCACCGCCTGACGACTCCCAGTCACCAACAGACAGACAGTTCAACATCAAAATCGACAGAGAAATGAACAAGCATTCTTCCCTATTTTCTCTCTTTCCCCTTTTCTCTTCCATCTTTCATCCTCCATGCTAATGTCATAATTGTTCTGCTGAGTGAAAAAATTCAAGAAACTCTCTCCCTCTGTCTCCATGCTCCATAATACTTGGAAATTTTTTATTGAACTCTTTATTATTAAATTATTTTACGTAGTAGATCCCCTCATTATTCGTTTCTGAAACTATTTCCACTCCAAAAAATGCTCAAGGAGATGATACTTGAAAAATCTCAAGAATTTTCATTCAATCCTCTTAACCCATTGACCGACCTACAGGATGTGTGTCCATCTTACAGTAGCCAGCGTCCAGTTTCCAGTCTCATTCTCCCCATCAACTACTTTTTATTATTAAATTTTGCAAATCCTCATGTCCGAAATTTCTCAAATTTCATCACAAATTTTACTCATAGAATGAGGGACATTTCTTTGAAATTGAAAACTCAGTGCACTGATTGAGGACACACAACAACAGCAACAGCAAAGGACCAGAAAATTAACATTGCCTTTATTTGCTATAGTAAACGGGACGAATGATCATTTTATTATTTTTTATTAGATATGCACGGGTCGTGAAAAATTCTTATGTCTTTAATCACTATTGATTACTCCCGTTTTGTCGTTTGTGTTGTTTCCACAGTTCTCTGTACGTCCAATGTCTAATGTCTCCAATCTAGAATCTACAATAAGATTTTTGCTATTGTATACTTTGCTCATTTTCATGTGTTCAGTTCATGCTCACATGACTCGAGAATGGAGAATCGAGATTCCAGACTCTAGGCTCTAGATTCTAGACTGTAGACTCGTCTTTTGCATTTATAAAGGTTGTTAAGTAAAGAGAAAAACAGAGACCCTATCACATCATTATTTTAGACTGAAATCCGCAGTAGAAAAACAAGAAATGAGCGTGGAACAAAGAAAAAAGAAGAAAAGAAAAGGAGCGAATGAGTGAGTGAGTGAGCGAACGAACGAACCAACGTACCAGCGAAGGAGTGAGCGAGGAAGAGTGCGACAAAGATAAAACATGTCAGAAGGTGTAGACACGAAACAGCAGGAGGTCTCTTTTTCTTTTTCCTTCTTTTCTTTCTTTTCTTTTCTTCCTGAAATTTTAAATAATGGTGTACAATCTAATTTTCCCTCTCCCTCTCCTTTCACTATACATACAATCTATTATACATCTCTTGTTTTTAAAAATCCCCGTCTATTTAGAATTTAGAATTTTGAAAATCTGACTCTTCCTCATCACCTCCTTCTACTCTCATCTATTTACTTATTCATACATTGTACATTGTGTATCTATCTATCTACATGAGACAAAGACAACAGGATTAATTTTTTATTTAAAAAGGATGAAAATTTTCATATTTTACACTTTCCTTAGAAAAATGCAAAACTTAATTTTCCCCCGTCTTGAATACTATGTATTATAATACTCTATATTCTAGATTTTTAGTAAAAATCCATGCATAATCCGTGTAGTTACCTGGAACGCCGAGAACCGAGCATGGAACATTTTCATTTGTTTATCCTATTGGTCTACATCAAAATTTTAAGTAATAATAAGAATACACAGGCTTGAGCTGTGAGCTTGAGATTGAGCTGTGGGCTAATTAACGACAAGATTCTGAATACTCAATGTAGTGCGAGTAATATATCAAGTATATAAAGCAGTGCAAAATAAAGGGATACAACAACATAATGGAAAAAGAAAGGAAAGAAAAAAGAACGTCAAAGACTAAGAACTAAGACCATGTTAAAAGTAAAAAAAGAAGCTGGGATTTGAAAAACAGCATTTTTGCCGGTAAGAAAGAAAGAAAGCGGATGGGATGATTCCAATAAAAATCTATTATGTATATTGTATATCATGTACATGTGTATACTTGTAACACAAACGCAATACTAAACACTAAACACTGTGGATATAATCCACTGGATTTGTATGTACAATGTACAATGTGCATGGGAGATGTGAGATGAAAATATTATAACTTTGGATGTGTAGGTGCAAATTTATCAACATATGTATTTATAACAACAACAGACAGAGAGAGAGAGAAAGAAAGAGAGAGAGAGTAAACTGAAAAAAGTTTTGATGTTTTAATGAAGTTTCCTTCTCTTCCATTCTTCTTTTACTACTCCAACTAACTCATGCATCTTCCATCTTCTGCATACTGGATGCTAGATACTAGATACATCCGTATTCTTTCACCCTCACTCCTCTACTTTTATTTAAATATGTATCGTCCTTCGTCTCCCTCTCCGTCTGTAAAAACTGCAATTATAAATGTAGAAACTTTTCCTACATGTTCTTATACATATATATCTACAATCTACACTCTACACTATACTAGATCTCTCCTTCTCTCCTTCTACTGGTTCTTATTTTTCTTTTCCCTCTTATATTCGCCTCTTCATCTTCATCTTGTTGGTTGACTTTTTACAATGTTTTCCTATGATTTACTATAAATGTTTTCATTACATTTTTTGCCTATTTACCTATGCATAAGAAAACTAAGGAAGGAACGAAAGAGGAAAGAATAACATGGACAGACTGCCAGATTCCCTGCCTCCCGTCAAAAAAGCTTAAAACTTTACCTTAGTCTCCAGTCTAGAATATAGAATATAGAGTATGCATAGAGTCTCTACTACCTACCTCATATCCACACTCTCTTTTGACTTTAGGTTCTAGAATTTTATGCCTATTTTTTTTATAGAGAAAACACATTTTGTATAATTTTACATATGCACACGATAGGTTTTTCTCCTTTTATCATACAAAAGGGAAAAGAAAAGTAAAGAAACATCAGACTCTGAACTAAATAACGTAACAAGTAACAAGACGTACGAAAAGGGGCAGGAAAATTAAGAAGAAGAAGAAGAATAAGACGGTGACGAAGAAAAAACATGGGAAAATACATTCAACTTGATTTCTTTCTTTTCTTTCTTTCTTTTTAGTGGAAAATCCGAGGATCTCAAGTAAACTCACAATTCACAATGTCAGTGTTTAATGTTATGTTAATACAGTGTGTGTGTGGAGATGGAGAAAAGACGCTCTAGAAAAATAATGAACGAGATCAAAATCAAAAAACAAAACTTGGCATCATTAATTTTTCAAAGTCTGTTTGTGTACACGCTCTTTGCCTTTTCATAGTGCATAGTACTAAAAATTTAGGAATCCAGCCTACACTTGTCCTCGTACATTCACACTTTCTTTCTCTATTATTTTTTTACATTCTACTACTTTGATATATTTTGCATTCTTTTCTTCTTTTTTGACTCCGTCGTGTCCTCTATTTTTATTATTATAATGACAATGAACTTGAATGGAGCTCTCAATGTCTGTTATCTGTATTTTAGTATTTTACTATTATTATCATTTTTTTGCTCTATCATGATTATGAGATGACAAACTTTAGAATTAAAAGATGAAAAAAAAATGTTATTGACCACAAATCGAGACGAATGAAACACAATGAAAATGTTCGGAAATACCATCAGGAGTATTATTCAATTATACCATAAGCAATAATATCCATTACATAAATAATCATGTATAGTGTATACACTCATTCAACATTCAATAACCGGTAACCAGTAACAAGACAACCAGAACCAAAAAAGCAAGTTCTCAACATGTGTAAAAGTGTAATGTGTGTGTTAACCACTGTTGAAAATGTAAAGAAATGGAGAAGAAAACAAACAGGCACACACAACATGGGACCTTTCAACTCCGTATTCAGTACTCAGTGTTCCGCTGTCTGCCTGTCTACAATCTGCCTTCACTGTGAACCCTATCGATAATAAATTTTTAAAAAGGTTCAGGTAATCTAACCCTCATTTTTTTCCTCTCTCTCTCTCTCTCACACACACACACACACATTTACTAAGGATGGACCCCCTTAATTTGAAAGGTGTTAAAACCTTTTTATCATTTACCTATCAATAGGATCACTATTTTTTTTGGGGGGCCATTCATAACTTTTTCTCAAGTTGAATGAAGAGGATGATATATAATGTATAATAAGGATAATGATGGTGTATTGGACAACTTGTTATTGATGGAGGAATTACGAACATTAACATTAACATTATGTTCTACCGTGTTGTACATGTATTGTACAATAGAAAACACTGTCTCAACTCTCAACACCTTTTCATTCTCTCCTTTCCTCCTCAATTGAGCATGGAGTATTGAGTATTGAGTAGAAAATTGTAGAGCAAGTGTATCCTAATCTGCATCAGACAACCAAGAACCAAGAACCGAGAACCTATCCAAGAAACAACCAGAGCCAACTTGGATAAAAAAAAACTCATATTTTCCTGTCTATTTATCCTTTGATTATTTTTTTATGCATGATGATTATGACAAAAGGTCTGTCCTGAGTCTTTAAAGGTTGGGTTTCAGGTTCACCTGCATTGTCAAGAGGTGAGAAAAAACAAGGGACGAATGATGAATAGGAATACACGATACACGGAAGTTGAAATTTATTTTGTTCGACGCTTCATTCTCCATTCTCCATTCTCAATGTTAATCAGGTGGTAGTATGTAGTATTCAAATTTTAATTGTTCAAATGCTACATAAAAAATTAGGGCATTTGGCATTTACATAATACACTTATGCACATTTAGTGCATAGTTCAAAGTGCAGGTGGGTGATTTGAATACAAATACAAATACAAGAATGCCAGTAACATGTCTAAGAAAAATATACAAATGATGTTCTTTTGACACATTCAAAATGATCACAAGGTTGTTAAATGTAAAACCTGATTGTGGAATTCCAAAGGAAAAAACAAGCAATAAAAAAATAGATATGTACAACTACAACCGATTCACACGGATCAATGAGACAAGCTAAATACTGATAACTGATACTGAGTAGAATGAACATTTATATTTGATTTAGGTCTGTGTTTACAAAAGTAATGAAAGTGCAGCCACAAAAAATTCAATGTCACCCCGTAGTCTGTAGTCTGTAGTAATTTTGCGGAGGAGCGTTGGAAATAACCACAGACTAATTAAGGCCGCAGAGAGACGAGAGTTTAGCTAGTGACATGCCAAGTTTAAATCACTATAGGAATAAGAAAGAGAACCAAAAGGAAAAACAAATGTGCAGATTGTAATATCCACAATGTACAATTTACACATGTCTCAATCCGTTTGGTTTAGCTTGGTTTGGTTTGGGTAGAAGTCACCACAAACGTAACTAGATTATACAAGTCAAAAACAGTCACAAATCAGAAATGCCTGGACATTTTCATTCAGCACTCGGAACCATAATTACTCATTTATTACCATCAAGTAAAATGTTCTTTGGCTCTTTTTCTCTTTTTAGTTTCGTTCCTTCCCTCTTACTTTTTCTAAAGTCTACATTCGACATTTACTAGATTCTACATTCTACATTCTACTTTCTACACAGATTTACCAGCTACCAGCAGTTGAATGAATGAGTAATGAATGGTTCAAAAAAGTATTAGGAATTAGGAAATGTGTGGAAATTTTTCCTAGTTTCCTTACAGATTACATTCATATAATTCTATTCCCTATACTTGTAATTTCTAATCATCATCATCATCATTTTGCACTATACCAAAAGGACTGAATGGAATTTGATGGAAAAGTTCAAATCAGAAATCATGATCAGATGGATCATGGATTTGACGAGCTAATCAACGTTCAAAGTTCATGCTACGTCCACCGTTCCCCGGCAGCATAGAATATGGAATATTTGATATGTATTGTATAAGACGAATGAAAGATGTTATCTTTATTCTTTTCACTCGCCATTTATCCAGATTCCAGATTCTAGATTCTAGATTTCTGGTCGAGGTATAGAAGAAAAAATTACTTTGTCATTGTCGGTTTTCGGTTTTACTGGACTACTCCAGTGCTCAAGAAATCGTACTCTATATGTATGTTTTTATATGTTCATTTTACTACGATTATTATTATTACTATGTGATTTTTCGTGCAAGTACCAAGTACATGTAGAAAAAGTAGTTGGTATAGTTCAAACAAAAAATAAATAATAATTCTCATGGCAGTAGATTAAAATTCTACGGAAATTAGTGCGGAAGTTCCGTTCTACGTTTTTCTCTCTCTCTCTCCCTCTCTTCAGTTTTCTTCCTCTATATCTAGACTCTTTTGATTACAGAACAACAACACGTATACTGGAGCATTAAGTATATGTACGCTCTACTACGAACACGAATACGAGTTCAATGTTCAATGTTACCCGTTCCCGTCTAGAAAACATTAAGTGCTTTGGAAAAAAAAAGAAAGAAATTTTCCACATGTTCACAGTACTCACAAGTCACTTCTTACCCTAACCCTTCTGTTCTCTTGAGCTCCTTTCTTTCTTTCTTTCCTTCTTTTTCCTCAAGCACGCCTTCCCTTCTCGTCTTTACTCCATTTCCTCCTTTCCTTCTGCAAATGTCACTCTGCATTTACCGTCGACAGACTCAATTTACTTTTTAACTTTGGTCAGACCCGAGACCAGACTAAAAAACATAAGCTATAATATGGATTTTTATACAGTGAAATATGTAAAAAAAATACAATACTTGCATCTATATAATATTGAGCTGTGCCTAAGGATGTTTTCCCCTATAGTATTAACATGAATGCATTATACATGAAAATACAAAGGGTAGACACTAGACTCTAGAAGCTAGACACTCTTGGGATTCTGATTATATTATGAAAACCGCATTTATTAAGTATGAGGAGGAGAAGGAGGAGGATACTGGATACTGAATAGCATGATTGATCAGTAACTACTAACTACAAACTACCCCCAGATTCGGATTCAGAATCAACTACAGCTACAGATCCATACCTATATCCATATCCATTTCTATATTTTTCTGTAAACTCCCCTCTTTTTCCACTTGAAGAGATGAGCCCTGGATTCTCTCATTCTAATGCGGTTGTTGGAGGAGAATGTGTAAAAGTCTTTATACAGGCTTCTTCTTTTCAAGTAAAAGTATATCAAATATAATGCATAGAGAAATAGAGAAAGAGAGCGACCGGAAAACTCTCAAACGGGGTGAGTTGAATCAAGTCAAGTCAAGTGAGTGAATGCACTTTACTTTCATCATTCTCCTCCCCACAATGTTTTTGTAAAAAAAAAACAATACCATAGTCTAGAACCTACAAATTACAAATGAATATGAAAAAGTACAATGGCATGAAAAAGCAAACTTGAGATCCTGTGTCAAACTTCAACATCCTGGATTTTAACATTCATTCAGAATTGAAAATTCATTCAGAATATGAGTTGGACCCATTTAAAATGATTTGTAACGGAAAACTGAATTCATATCTCAAGAAAGATTTAGAAAAAGTCATAAGGCATAAGCCACTCATCGACCGATACATCCGGCTATATATTTTATATTTTGTTTTTTGTATCCCGTTTCAGTGGGTGAATCAACTGCTGAAACTAAAAGCTTTTTCAAATCAACCAACATCATTTCATCTTTGTACTCTAAAAAATTTCCATAAACTGTCACACTGTTTCAAACCTGACAATGAGACTGATTCATTCAATGCAAATTGAATTGTCATAAATAGCAACGCCTATGTACAGCGAGTAGTTGCATATGCATTATACATATTATCAGGATGTTTAACGTATATCAAAGTACACAACAAAGATTCAATTAGTAGACAAAGACTAGAAAATGAAAAAGATGTTTTCGATAAATACAGTATGGGATAAAAATATTTCCAAGAATCATTAAGGAATACAATTTGTCTAATTTATATATTTAATTGGTTTCAATTCAAACTGGAGTAGCATATGCCTAAACACTTGTTCTTTTCTCAAGATTCGTAGTTTTTAGGCTACATGTAAAACTGTTTTAAATTTTACAATTTACAATGTAGAATGTTCCAAGCACCAAACAATTATTACTATTATTATTATTAAAGTACGAGTAATTGAAAAATTGTACAAATTAATTTTTAAACTGGAATAAAAAAAACAAATTTAGACGAATCGCAATGTACTTGCTGACTCATAATGCTTCACGCATTATTACATACAAATTCCTTGTAAAAAATCTAGAAAGAACTCTAGAATCCCAATATTCAAAATTCTTGTAAAAATTAAAACACACAGGCAAAGTTGCTTTCTGGTGCTCCCACTGCACTCTCGTTATACATGTACAAACATTTTTCTCTCAACTATAATAATAATAATACAAATGAAATTGAAGTAACAATCAAAGGAAAAGAGCATGAGCAAAACATCAACACATCATCAGCATGATTATGATCATGATCATATGAGAATTCTTAAAACTACGGATACATAAAAACTGACTATGTAAAAAAAAAGAACAAGACACAAAAAGTGTGTAAAAGAGAAAGTATGGGAAAGAAAGAAACTCTCATAACATTTTATATTATTCTCTGATAATTTTATGAGCAAAAGAAGTTGGAGGTTTTTTCCACAGTCTCATTATAATTCTATAACTTGTCGCATAACGATCTTTTGTCGCCAACATTTATTCGTTTTTTAGTCCTATTCCCCTGCGCTCTCTCTTGATTTCTACTTCTTTGTAAATTCTTTAACTCACCATCCACTCTTTCCTCTTCCTTCCTTCTTTCGTTCCTTTCTTTCTTAGACTTTTGAAAACTAAAACTAGCTCATGTATAATGTATAGGCAAAACCTAAAAACCTATAACATAACATTTATGATGGAATTATGAGCAACTATTATTAGTTGTTGAGCTACATATGACAAAGTACAAAGTACGACTTCTTTTTCTCATTCTCTTCTTGTTCTTGTTCTTGGTCTTTTTTCCCTCTTTAAATTATTCCTGTTCCGTTTTAAATACTCTTTCTATATACTTGTTTCTCCGCCGTCCTTTTGCCATTGTCATTGTCATTTTCACCGTCTCAACAGTAAAAGTAGACGAACGGTTTGTAATAGAGTCCTGGTAATGTCTCCATTTTATTTCCAACTACTAACCAAACTAACAAAGAAGAAGAAGAAGAAAGTCTCCTAGTCAATTCACATAAAATTTTATACATCATGTGTGCATGTCTCTTTTATGTCCTTTTCCATAGTTTACTCTTTATTTCTTTCTTGGACACATTTCTTCTTTGTTTCTGCCTTTCCTTTTGGTTTTTGGTCCTTTGTCCTCTGTTTATACCAACTATACTTACTCCTTGTATGCTACAATACTACACGTATGACTTTTAAGAAAGAAAGGGCTTTTCTTCTCTGCACGACTTGAATAGACTAGGCTAGACTTGACTTGACTTGAATCTTTCACAATTATTTGTTTCTTATTGGATGTAGAATGTAGAATGTGGATACTATAAAAGATTTGACAAAAGACAGATTTTTCCTTTTCCTTTCCTACTTTTACTTTTTGTACTTTCCTCAAAGTTTGATGCTCATCAAAATATAAACATGGCAATTAACCCAGTACAAAGAAAATAAAAAGAGATAATACTCTCAGTACAATAATAATGATAATAATAATAATCATATGCATGAATATGTTTATCGTTTATGTATTGTTTGTTTGTTTGCATAATAAAACGTATTCAAAAACTGTCATGAATTAAATTCCAAAAGTTAAGTATCGTATTCGATATTCTAAATTCTATACATGTATTTGTGAACCTTGAGAGTAAAGATGAAAAATTGTGGTGAAGGGATCCCACATTTTACTATTAAATGGTAGCAAAATGATGCTGTGCATTTCTATTGTATAGTATAAAATGATAGGAGAATGAGGAATATGAGGAAGAGAGAGAAAGAAGTTGAGCATCAGTGAGAAGTCGAATTAAGTCAAGTTTGGGAAAGGAAAAAGAGGACAAAACCATTTTAATTTCTCACTCATTCTCTCTCTCTCTCTTTTCTACTCCCTTGAAAAAGAGAGTCAAGGTAATTACTTTCCCCTTTAATTGCATTTTTTATCGGTGCGACGGCAAGGATTCGATTCACCGTTTTTTTACGACTTACGACGTTCTTCTTTCTTTCTTTCTCTCTCTCTCTTCTCTCTAGCTTCCTTATACATTATACACAAAAAATTTATGTATTTTCCTATACATGTATCCATTTTTCCAAGGTATCTTATATTATAATATAGTGTACTAACCAATAGTATCCAGAATCTGTTTCCATATATCGTATCGTCTCATCCTTTTCTTCTTTTCCTCCACTTCCTCCATTTAAGCTCTAAACTCAACTCAACTGAATACTCCTTACTCAATGCTCAAATGCTCAACATTCAAAATTCACAAGTCTCAAGTCTCAAGCTGAATCTTCTTTAGATGATCAAGAGGCAAATAACTCTTTCATTTCCATTTTATTATTATATTATTATGCATGCATATATAATTACTTATTTGGATCTCTTCTCTCTAAGCTCCCTCAGACTCTCAGTTACATCACCCTTCAAAACTGTTCACTGTTACACACTACATATTGTACATGGCACATACAACATGCATAATATGGGCTCAAGTCCCCACTTGAACACGTTTATAGATAGATACATCCATGCATATTAACTACACTCTAGGTTCCATGTATAAAGAAAGAGGAAAAGAAAGAAAGAAAGATACTTTTGGGTGATACTTGAGACCCTCACGGCCATTCACCGAGGATGATAACACGAAACGTAAACAGTCTCATGTCCCATCATCTTACTACAAAATACATACTCCTACTGCTCCTCCTGTATCTTTTATCTCGTACATGTTATTCCGAGTGAGCATATCCATGTATTATATTTATATGATAAGGAACATCCGAGGATTTCTCGAGACTCCAGACTCGAGTCAATGAATGTACGATAAAGGTAGGTTTTAACGACCTCATCATAATCATCATAATAAAAAAAAATATTGGTTCTGATCTCAATAGGTGGTCTAGTAAAAACGTAGTTGAATTGTTACTTCCATTCTCTATGTGTATTGTATATGATTTGATATGAGTATTTGTATTATATTATAGCATCATTCTCATATTCCATTGCATCACATGCGTTTCCTAAATCTCCCATACACGATGTACATATATTACTTATTATAGCTTATAAATTATTATTATTATTATAGATAAAATATTACATACAAGACACATGCAATGTCGTAAAAAAATCATCATTCTCCTACTGTATCTACTGTTCACTGTTCACTGTAAAGTCTCTACCCTAGATAATAATAATAATAATAATAATAGTGGTAATGCCAATAAAAATTATAATCAGACAAAAGGATTGAACATGAACATGATGAGTTCAACTTACGTATTAAGTATTACGTACTACATACTGATAGATAGATAGACATGAGAATGAATTAAAGTCACTACTTCCCATAAGAAAAAATATGGAGAGGAAGAAAAGGGAGGGAAATTAAAGTGTGTCCTAGTCTTTAGATATTCATACAATAACTTTTGTATTCTGTAGGTAGTTTAAAAATACTTTGCAACAAGATGGACACATAAAATTCGTTTGCGTGGTCAAGTTAGACCAAGAAACAGCCACAAAGAGAGAAAGACAGAGAGAGAGAGAAAGAGAGAGAAAAGGAGAAAGGGAAACCACAAGATCTCATTTGAATGTGAATTGAATTTTAATGTGCATTCTATTTTTATACTGTTATGACTCTGGAATGATGTACGAGTAGCGAGTAAATGTATGAGGCAAAAAAGGGAGTAGTAAAATTATTTGTAATAAAATACTCTAAACTCGAATTCATTCAACAACACGACACGATACAAAACACAATCTAGAGACTAGAGACTTGCGAATGGGAATGATAAACATGAATGACAATAATATGTGCATGTACAATGTACATACATATACATATACATATGAATGTGTGTATGCTATACGCTAACATGAGGGAAAAAAGTCTTTTCATCTTTGCAAATAATAAAATTGAACATCAACAAAATCCAAACTACAAACCCTACAAATAAACAATATTATACAACCTACACCTACCTTACACATGTCCTGCAATATTATACGAGTTGTGAACGTGAATTCCATGCAAATTTTTTTGTTTCTTCTTTTTTCATCTTGTTGTTGTTTTTGTTCAATGAATGTGCCCTTTTCATACTTGGTTTTACACATATATTACACATGCATTAGATGCAAAATACTAGTGCAAAATGTTGTGTAACATTTTATATTCCCTGTATTTTATTCTCCATTTGGATTGTTAACTGCCTAATAATAGCTGGAAAAGGAAAAACTTTACATCGTGAAATTTCCTATGAATGTTAACGACTAACGGCTGACTATTCTTTGCGTGTGATTTTAGTTTTCTTTTTGAAGAATAATAAAAAATTGGAAAAACCAGGGGGTTTTTCCATGTATCTAAATTCTAACGTGTACCACCTAATGAAAAATGATTGCGCAAACGAGAACAAATGAAAAGGTGAAATCAGGCAGACTAAATGACGGAAACTAATGAATTTCACCGGGTACTACTACTATAATACTCTTATATTACTGTATATTCATACTCTGGACGTACAATATAATATATAATATATAAATGTGTTCTACATGCATCATTTGGAAATAAGGAAAAGAGTGAAAAAGGTTTCCAGGGAAAAAGAACACGAATGTACGGTTTTCAGTTTTCAAAGATTTGATTGCACGGACTATGGACTTTTTGTATGTGTGTGTGTGTGTGGATGAGAAAAAACAGAACCATAAATAGATGGTATCATACACAGTACACACTACACTTCACATATGTACAGGAGTAATGCTTGATGCATCATGCACCAACATCAAGGAGAAAAAGAAATAAAGGGATGGGTCCGATTCGGGTGAAAATACACCACGCCCTAGGATTTAACCTCAACTCTCTCAACTGCCTGCTTCCCTGCCTCGTGAATGCCCTGACGGTTCTATCAAGTAATATTATAGTATAGTATAAAAAGATCCCGGGTAGATTTTTTTCCATCTCTTTTATATGTACACTGTACATTGTACATGTATATAGACCAAACTCTTTATCCCTTACATAACATGGTGGTCCGAAAAAAAAATCATGGAGAAGCAGGGAGTTTTTCATTATTATTATTAATATTATATCCACCACTCCCGCTATCCGCCAACCAACCATCCATCCATATTTTTTTTCTCATTCCCGTTCCCCTCCGTCTAATCAATGAAAGTGTATCAAGATCCTTATACGATATACGAGAATACGGTGTACGGTATACGAAGAACGGGTAGAATACACATGGAACAATTACCATTTTTCTATACCCTTTATTTTACATTCTAAATGTAAAATGTACACTGCGGATCCCTCTTCATCACCCTAAATCATCGGATGATGGTAGAATGGATAACGGGTGAATTTGTGTGTTATGCCATGATTATATGCAGAATATCCTGTTTTCATGCCATGATTTTCTTACATGTAGAAAAAATACTAATAAAAAAAAGAAGATAAATTAAGACTTGGGACTGACCGGTATGAAGACGAGTATGTTGTTGAACATGGGACAGTTGCTTGAATCTGCGATCACAATAACTACATTTGTACGGTTTCTCCCCAGTATGAACACGGATGTGTTGAACCAATTGGTGATTGGAGGAGAAGGATTTGAGGCATTGTTGACATTGATGTGGCTTGGAGAGAGCTCCACTTTCCGAGCCAGAACTAGAACCTGCTCGCATCAACTGATGTTGTCCATGATGACCGACTGGTCCTCCTCCGCCGGCTTGCTGTTGAGCCACCGCTGCTGCTTGTTGTTGTTGTTGCTGCAGTTGCATTGCAGACTTGTGCATAAAAATCTGTCAAAGGCACGCATAAAGAAACAAGAGAAAAGATTAGATAAACAGCCATGTACATTTACATTGGAGATTTCAAATTCAATTCGTCGTCAACAACCCTTGTAAAATTACAATGACAACGACAACAGCAAATACAAATACTCTTAGCATTGTTATTTCCCTGTCCTCTCACAATCAAGAACATGATGACATTTTCATTTTCGTTTCATTCTTTAACAATTCTCAACCAATAGTGAAATTGAACAAAAATAAATGAATAAAAAAAACCTCTTGATTTATATACATACAAAATATAATGATAATTACATTCAAATACATATAGAAAACACTAGTGCAAGCATGAAAATACTACTAATAATAATCATGATAAAAACTATTCTACTTTATTTAAACAAGAATATTAAGTACGAGCGTATGTACTATGTATGGGTGTATTATGTATGTTGGTATGATGAACAACGGGGATTACCATTGAAACTAAAACTGCGTCATAACAAGTCGTAAGAAATTCAGATTTTGGCTCCAGGATTAAAAAGAAAGAGTAATCAAAGGCCAGACCAAAATCTCGCCTGTTTGCACTTATTCTACACATAGTATACTGTACACTTTAATGTATGTGGATACTGCCTCATGCCCTTGTGAAAGTATAGAGGAGAAAAAAAGGCTGGTTTATTATAAGTATGCATTATGTATGGAGTATGGAAGATGGAGGATGGAGAATAAAGATCCAGAGATCCGAGCTGACAGGGACTTTTAAATTATGACGAAAGAAGAATAGGTTTTTGGGATGTTTATGCATAGGATTTATTCCCATCCATCAAACTTTTAACATTCGACTTGCCGACTTGCTAGCTTTCTTGACTGGGCTTGGCTTGGTTTGGTTTGGTTTGCTTAAGTAAACTGAAAGTCAAGTCAACCAACTATATGAAGAAAAAGAGGAAGAAAGAGTACCAAACCGAGCCAGACCAGACCAGTCCAGACATAAAGGCATAAAGTATGTATGGATCTTTACAGATGACTAAAAATTGCTATAGACATGTAAAATGTACTACCAAAAGCTCAGTCCTGCTTACTCATTCTTATTCGTATTCTTACATACTGTGTACTAGATATTTCACATCCCTCTTTTACTCCTTTTTGCTTTCTTTCCTGGATTCATGAAAATTTGCCTCTTTCCCTTTTTGATCTTCCAGTCGACGTGAACTTCACTTTAACAACTTAGCCCTCGTCCTTCCAAATACACACACATATATAATATATATAGCTATAGATATATCTATAGAGCTAAAGCTAGGCCAAGCCAAAGAAGAAAAAAGCTTTTTCTTCTTGGTTCAAAGTAAAACTCTCCAGTCAGCCAGTCATCCATCCATCCATCCACCAAAATACACAGCCTTTCTACATTCTACATTCTACATCTCTTGTCATTATAAATATTACATATAGAGCACACACCACCAACACCACTACGATTACTTCTACTACTTTCATACTCACAGGCTATTTGTCTTCCATCCATCCATCCATCCATCCATCTACAATCTACAGCCTCCTCATACGTACATGACGGCAAAAGGACGCATAATAAATAAGTTTAATGCGGCTCCAGATCATGAGCGTACATACAAGTGTACATTCGTGGGTTTTGACACACACACACACACACACACACTTATATACCCACGTCTTACAAAACTATAGGAAGAAACCCATGAAAAAAGAAAAAGGGTTGAAGAAAAACAAACAAAGAAGAAAAAGTGGCTCTCAATTTAACTTTCGCGATTGCACACACACACATTTGTATGTACAACCCACCCAAGTCAAGTCGAGTCAAGTCAAGTCAAAAGAGAGCAGAGGAACTGAACCCAATATAAAATGTATGTATAATATATATCATATGACTCTCTCTTATGGAAAAGAAGCCTCTCACTTTTCACATCCTCAATCCTTCTCCGCACATGGCATTGACGCACATGCATGCATACATATTTGTAAACATTACTCACCAAAAGAAAGAAAGAAGAGGAGGAATTGGAGGAGGAGGAGAGAAAAAGAGTAACAGAGGGAAACTTTTTAGACTTTTTCTCGGCTTGATGCTGATAATAAGACAACCGTAACTGTTTCACTCATTGCAACACATAATGCATATAATACACACACACACACACACACACACAAGGAGAACATTGTCTACTTTTATTTCTTCCTTCTTTTTCTTCTTCTTCTTTCTTCTTTCCCACTTCAATGTGCATGTACATTGTACATGTGACAGGTAGAGAAAAGAAGAGGGGAAAAAGAGAACATTGAACACAAAGGGAAAGCCAAAGCCAACGCCAAAGACGAAGATAGAGCCGAGGGTAACATTATGAAATATGCATGAAAAACTTGTAAAAAAAAGTTGAATAATGTAATAATAACTGCTTGACTTTTTAATTCTTCCTCGTCTTCTCGCCTCATCTTTTTCTACTTTTTTTTCTCCTTGAACCAAAAAGTACACAAGTTTAACTTTACAGTACAACAGGAGCACGAGACTAGAAAAGCCTATCCTTACTCTTTACCGATTTCCCCCTTTAGTTTGACTTATATCTTGTGATTTGTGTGTATAGATGTAGATTGTACATACTATTTTGTAAGAATTTGTGGCACTTTTTTATCACGATTCTTTTTGATAATTTCCTCTTAATTCTTACTCGAGAGTCTAGAGTAGGAGTATCCAAAAAAAAATAAAACAAAGTTTTCAAGTAATCACCTTTGCCGTAAATCGATCCAATTATGTTTTTACCCCCGTCTCTAGTAAATTCACCCAAATTGAATTTTTCTTCAACTTTTTTTTATTATTTCATGTCAAAAGAAAAAGGTATATCGAGTATAGCCCAAAACTGCACACATATATGTAGATATACTCATCTAGGAACAGTGGAAGTATATAATATAAAAGAATGAAGACATGAAGGATTTCATATTAGAAATTAGAACGTTCATTGGAAAAGGGAAAAAAGAAAGTTTTTCATCTTTCTTTTTCTTTTCCATTCTTCTTTTAACTCTTAGATTCTACATTCTAGATTCTAGATAGAGTTTCCTCCTCCTCTTCCTTTTGATATCAAGAGAAAAAACTCACACTTTTACTCGAGAAAATTGGCCAACTTTTTTAAATGAATTTTTATTCCTTTCTCACATTCTCAACTCTGTCTTCTTTGGCTCTGCTTCTTTCCTCTTTGGTCGTATGCTATTTCCTCAGATTAAAATCAAGGTGGATAGAACATACTTACATACTTTCATACATGTTACGTGTTATGTATTACAATGTCCTATTGAGAAGGAGATGATATATAGATAATGGTTAATATGACTTGTGACTTGTGTGTGTGTGAGTAAAAGCTAAGTAAGTCATTATCTTTTTTCCTTGATATAAACCAAGGAATATATGTATAAATGTACAGTTTCAGAATATATATATATATGAAAAAAGACGTTGGCCGTATGACAGGTCTTTGGAAAAAGTGGAGGGAGAGGGAATGAAAAAGCGTCAAATAAAATTGGCTGTAGACTGTAGACTGACTACTATACAGAAAGAAGAAGGAACGAGAAATATATACATAGATAAAGTTGAAAAAGTCAAAAGAAATTGAGGCCGGGGAAGAATGAAAGAAGTCAAAAGAGAGAGAGAGCAAAAGATGAGGGAAGGAGAAAGAAAGAAGTCAAGTTAAATATTGCGGGTATCCGGGCGGAAGACTCGAAGAAGAAGAAAGAAAGGAATTTACATTGAGAGATTGCTTCTCAAACAATGAAAGAAATGGAGAAAAGTAAAAAAAAGAAAAAAGAAGGGAGAAAAGGAACAGAAAAAAGAGAAGAAATCAAGTCGCACTTTTAGTGAAAAAAGAAGTGGTGAAAAGTTAAAAGTTGTTGGAGGTTTCGTCTGCATACTGCACAAACGTAGATATAACATGTACTACAGACTACAGACTACGGACTACAGAAGGCAGAAGGAGAGAAGGAACAAGGGGGCATGACAATTTATCCATCCATCTATTTTATTCCTCATATATTTCATTCCCAATGACTGAGACTACACTCCTACTCGCCTTTTTTTCAAGTATAAATTAGACTCAAGCACCCTAATGTAACGAGGATAAAACCTGAAGTAACAATTGCATCACAAGGCTCTCAATTCCAAATTCCTTTGCTTATCTTTTGTATTACCACAGCTCACAAAAATATTATGAAACACTAGAAAATCATGGTCTGGTGAAATTATAGAAGCGTAGTCGCAATAACAAAAGTCAACCTCTATCAAGAATCAAAAAATCAAAACCAAACAACAAAACAACCATTACGTTGACAATTATATGCTCATTATTGAGAAAATGATGGGTTTCTTCATATCATTGTTTGACATTCATCAACAAACCAGGAATGAATAAAACTAGAAACAAAATTACAATTACAACTATAATAAAATAGTAGACAAAATCCGGCCTGTTTTGTTTCTATTCCATTCTTTCTTTAAAGAAGTTGGTGTCCTGCCTTTTCTTTTCTACGCTTCTCGTTCCGCATTTTCTTTCTCTTTCTCTATCGGCTTTTTGAGAAAGAATGAACAGTTTCATTCTTTCGTTGGATTCTACTTTTTGAATCTGATTTTGCTTCCAGATTTCAAAGTCCTGGTTCGTGCTGGTTGTTATATAATATATGATGAAGACTATGCCTATATATGGATGTGTATGTATGAATTCATGTTAGTTCTAATTGACGGAAGATGTTTGACAGACAACATTTATTTCCCTCATGCTCCATGAAGAACATGGCGAAAAAGACGACGGCTCACTCACTCACTCACTCACTTTTTCCTTCGCCATGAAGCTAAAGAAAAAGGAGGAGAAGGAAAAAGAGCTAATTAGTAATAACTAATGATTAGTAGCTCGCCTCCGCATTAGAGAGGACTTGTAATCATTCTACATCGATGTTCTATAGCTCAATGCTATTCCATGCATTCCACAAGACATTACATGTTATTCGTATAGAATGTAGAATTCCTTGAATAAAAAACACCTTTTTCCTGAAAATTTACAGGACTCATTTTGACTCGAAGAACTTGAAGAACAGAAGAAGAAACGATTGAGCATTGAGTATTGAGTATTTAGCATTGAGTATAGACGTGGAAAAGGACGAAAGAAAGAAAGAAATAAAGAAAATTAGAAAGAGAAAAATATCTCCAGTCAGCTTTCAAAATTAGTTGTGTGCAGTGTGCATGCATGACCACATAAGAGGGAAGCTTTTGGAACGAGTCATAAGTCAGAATCAGAATCAGAATTCGAATTAGAAAGAAAGATTCCCTTTTCCAAAAAGACAAATCAAAAATGAAGGCAAGAGCACAAGAACAAGAAGAAAGAAGGGAGGAAAGGATAAAAAGTAAAGCTCCTTTCTCATTCTCCCAGGCAAAAAACCATATCTTGTGAGATATGGTACAGAATATGAATGTAAAAACAAATATGATGGAACATTTAAAAGCAAGTCTCATGGTTCTATCAATATGTGAGATAACATATAAGGCATATGAAGGAAATGCTCCCATGGAGGTACATGCATTATATAGATATTTATATATTTATACGAGTATGTTTCACAAAGGAAAGATAAAAATTATTCCCATTTCCACATTTCATAATTTTCATATGTTTGAGCATTGAACATGGTGAAAGGAGGACAAGAAAAAACAAGTTTTCTTCATACTTGATACACACACACACCGTCTACAACAGAAACAGAAGCAGACCCTCTTAACATTCAAAGAACGTTCTTCAAGGGGAAACTGTGAACGACCGTGAAATATGAAATACTGAACCAAACGGGGGAAAACAATCCAATAATAATAGGAGTAGTAAAACAAGAACAAGAACAGGAAGACAGACAAAACCATGTCGAATGTAGAACCAATACAAGATCCGCAGTTTTGATTCTTTATAATTTCCGTATATGTCATACGGAAATTCCTTTTTTGAAAATCATACGAATCACTACGTTTCATATCCCACTGATGCTAAAATTGAAGCTGGAATTGGAATTGTAACAGGAACTGTGAGCATTCTTCCATTTTTACATTTAATGCGTAAAAATTCTTCGACTATTTATTTTTTATTGCCATTTTGAGTTTTGAACAAGTATCAACTATCAAATTTTTTATGTGATAAATACTAAATTTATTTGTTTAAAGAGATACGTTTTCGTCAGCTTAAATCGAAATCTTTATATGTATTTAAGAGTGACTGCACTGTATTTGGTACTTGTGTTTTGTATGCTGTTTAGAGCATATATGTAGAATCAGTGTCTACATTTGAATAATTTAAATTCGCATAAATTAGCAAAGAGCTCTAGAATCTAGAATGTAAAGTAAAGATGACAAGGAGAAAGGCGCTCAAAGCCGCTTAAAGCATTTGATGGTTCAAAATGAATCCTATTGGAAGTCATCGAATAAATTTCCCCAGAAAACCATCCCATCCACGACCAAGTTAATAGCCAAGTTAATAGAGTCGTCCTCACTCTTCTCCTCTTCTTCTTCTTCTTTTTCTTCCTCTTTTTCTTCCTGATCATGTGGGCTTTTGTCTTTTCCCTCCTTCCTTACTGACTCCTTTCTTTTCCTCTTCTATACTAAACTACTATCTATATGCAGAAACCATTTGACTTACCATGCACTACTACTATCTTCTTACTCCTCACATGTTCTTGAGGAATTTTTCCTCTTTTGGTATTAAAGAGATAATAGTCAACCAAGAACCCTGATTTTTGGTATGAGTTTCCATTGCACATACACATGTATAAAAGTCACTAGTAGTAGTAATATACTATACATATACTGGAAGGGTAAAGAAGACTTGAAGAGTTTCCATCGAGGTATCTCCTTTCTCATTTTACCACCTCATTTCCATACTTTTGTACATACTTGATACTCGAGTGTGTATAGAGTATAGAGAGTATTCTATCATGTACAGTAGAATAAAAGATATAGAATGTTTCCCTTTGCCCTCACGTACACACATTACCTCGTCAGCTCCTCACTCGTCATTCCTCATTCCTCACCACTGACGACTGTCACTGATTGACAACAAGATCAAAACAGTACAGTACGATATAAATGAGTACACACAATATGTATCTCGTTTCGCAAATTAATTTTACTTACATGTTATTATTATTCCTATAGTTATTATTAGCCTGACTCTGGACTCTTGGTGGTGATAGTTGTAATAATGTGCTCTTTGCTGATAGAAAGAAAGTGTTGCATGAGAATAGATAACAGTTTCCTTGTACTTTTCCTACCAAGAAAAGTCTAATAAAATAAGATGCGGAGATCAAAACTGTATTCTGTACACTGTACCCTCAAAACACACGAGCTTGTAAAGTCAATTGAATAAATTGAAAATATAATCAGAGGACATTTTTTGAGAGGTCACCAAAATTGCCCAAGACACAAGTTGAAACAAGAAGGATTAGAAAATGCAATTAAGTAAGAAACTTGAGCTTGAGCTTGAATTTGACTTGAGCTGTGTTGTGTTGAATGTTGAATGTTGAACGTGTACACTGTACACTGTACAAGTATATGCATAATATGAGATTCTAATCTAAAATTTCAATGACCTCATACATAAATAGGAGCAAGAAACAAGTCTACATAATATAGTCGTATAGTCCTTGCATCATGGACAAGTATCGTATCTATATTCTCCATCCTCCATCCTCCATCCCACTCATACTTATATAATAGTCCTTCTCTTCCATATCAGCACCGTACCATCCCAAATTTCCAGAAGACATAGTTTTTTTTGGTGAAAATTGAGGATTTTTATAGCCTTGATTTGCATTTTAATCAGAGTCCCTACGGATATTAAAAGGATTCATGGATATGAAATGAACCAACTTTTTTCATTAACTATATACTTGGAGACCTCCACATCTTCTCGGTTTTTTTTTCAAGGAAAAAACACGGCATATCCTACATCTTATGTACAATAAGCAATACATTCAAATGTCACATCACACACACACACACACAAAACAGTCACTTCTTTTTTCAAATCAGCAAGTACAAGTACTACAACAATACATTGTATATAGTATATAGTATATGCAAGGGCCGATTCACCGTGAAACGTAAACTATCCACACTTTGAATTTTACATAAGTATATTCTAGAAACATAGAGCTATAGAGTGGCATTGGAATATTATCATTTCCATAAAAATGTAATTTTAATTGCAATCTTAATGAAAATGGATACCCTTTAGAAGAAGAATTTCATTCCAGTTTGAGCAGTGAGATATATAGAAAGGTCTACATTCTACATTCTACAGTATTTGCTTTGTATCATGCATCTAGGTTCTAGATACTACAGTGTATAACTCTATGGAAGCAGTAGGCAATAAATAAGTGCATACACGGCAATTTTTCTACTCCGCCGACACACGTTTATACATGCATGCATGTGTAGTTGTGTCAAAGCTCCAGGGAGAAAAAACACTATGCAACTAGTTAGTGTCGTTTGTATACTGTATACAGATACATAAATGTACGTAGATACTAGATGGATACACAATCCACACATGCATATTTCTCTCTCTCTCTCTTTGTACATTCTACGTTCTATACATGGAACCATGCGTAATACATACTGCATATTACATATTCACAGACAACCCTGACTCTGACTCTGGCTCTAGTTCTGCCCTGGAATGACTCATAATGAAAAAAGGGGATGTCGAGGAGAGAAAAATAGGGGAGAAAAATGTAAAAATGCTCTCCATTTTCTCCACTCTCAATCCCAATCCGAAACGGCGATATTACATTCTCCCGTCTCCCGTCTCTAGTGTACATTGTACATATTTAGATTGTATCATGACAGAACCGAGTTGTGCTCCTCTCCATGGAAAAAAATCCTAATATCCAACAGTACCGAGTAATACATCACAAGAGAAAGAGAGAGAGAGAGAGAGAGGGAGGACTATGCATAAATAGTACATTTTAAAAAAATCCATCAAATGTATTATCTCAATATCCCATGCACTTTTACAATTAGACACTAGAAACTAGACAATGGACGTTTCAGAAATGACGGATTTCAAAATTCAACCATGTACTGTTCAAGCATATCCCTACTGTATTTGTTATAACATGAAGAATGTCATCCAAATATCAAGTACATAAATCTGAGATGGTTTCCATGTTCAAAGTTCAACTCAAGTCAAGGAGAAGTATGGATGAAAACGGGGAGAAAAAAGCACTTGTCATAAATAATACATAAATGTACTACAATTTTATGCAGATCCATCCATTTCATTTTTTTTAAGTATTGTATGTAAAAATCCAGAATCCAGACTAGAGTAAAGACAAGTCGAGACATGAGAAGACAAGACGAGGAGGGTGAATGAATGATAGAATGAATGAATGAAGGGCACACAAGTGAGTAGCATCATCATCATCATCACCATGATCATCACCAAACCATCCCTCAACTTTTATACACTGTGAAAAATATATGAGAGACTCTTATAGACATATTTAATATTTACATATATATACACGCTAAAAAATTAAACACACTTTAGTTTGACATAAAATGCGCATAAATACAAGCTGATTTATGCATATTTCTCTCTTTTACATTGATATACATTTATGGGATAAAGGACTTGCAAATTATTTTGTACAATATACTGATATTTAAATTGATCTTGATATTGAGAGAGCGGGGTGAGCCACACGTGTATTTTTGTATTTGTACTTGTGTTATGTGAATCTTGAAGATAGCATGAGCTCAGGATGAGATAAATACTAAAAACTTAAAGGGCATGAGTTGCATCATGATCCAAATTCAAATCAATTTCACGACCATGATGATGACGACGATGAAGACTATAAAGAATAAAAAATCCGGATTTTCGCTCACCCATACATGGATTTTTATTCTTTTCAAATCCTACAAAGTCCTAGAGACAGAGATACATGTATGCGCCATCCATTTTCATTTACATGTATGTATATTATACACATCTACTTTGTTGGAGGAATTGGATTGGATTGAACTACATTTTATGTAATGTAGACACGCAATGTGAAATTTAAACTGGAGGCGAAAGCTGTATACATAAATACATACATACATGGAAAAACATTAACTATGCATAATAATGTGCGTGTCTAGTGTCTACATGTATACATGTGTATTTATATAGCTGGAATACACATGTGTGTAAAAGGGTATAGTAAAATGTGGGGGAGAAAAACTCATCACCACACCATCAAGCTTTAACTGCCCCACATGTATCTCTGTACACTGTACACTGCGTATTTATGCCCATGTTTAAGTATATGGATGAGGGTGTGGAAGAGAGGAAAAAAGACAGACAGACAGACAGACAACCCGACATAAAGAGAAAAAAAATCAGCCAAAGAAGAGCCGAGATACATAGAACGAAGGAAAGAAAGAAAGAAAGAAAGAACCAACTCGAGTCGAAACCGAAACCGAAACGGGGACTGAGAGAAAATTCGGGTGATTTTAAAAAGGTTCGTCATCCTGGAAAAAATCCAACCAACCAATCATTTTTTATCGTCTCTGGTTTCGGGGTCGTCTTATTTTCTCTCTTTTGTCGCTCCCATCCCCATTTTATCCTCTGCCTCTCTTCGCCTACTCACTACTACTACTACTACTACTACTACTCATCCTCTCTTCCTAGAATTCTTTTTATTCTTTTTATCCGTTCTATCAGGAAGAGGGAGATGAGGGAAATTTGAGTGAACATTTAGAGTTTAGATACACACGTATACAAAAAAGAATATAAGAACGTAGGGAAAAAAGGAGTGAAGCAAAACTGTAATACCCGGATTTTTTTTCCTGTATTTTTTTTAACTCCCTCAATAAAATTCTAGGAAACAACAAACAAGGAACAACGGAACGCATGACATGACATGCTTTTTCTCTTTCCTCTTCCCCATCATGTATCCACAATATATATATTGTACATTTTCTTTCTTTATTCCTTTCTCTCTCTCTCTCTCTTTCTCTTCTTCTCCCTCACATATGAGAGTAATATATATCTACACATAACATATGACACATATGAACGTGTAGTTTTCTCAGCCATTTTTTTTTCTGGGCGTTTGTTTGAAAATTAAAGACAGAGACATGACATGGGAGGGCTCTTTATTTCTCTACACTGTACATTGTACATTGTACATGTATTATGCATATTGTATATTGTATATTTACATTTGGAAAACTTTGTGTGAACAGTAAACTAGCTGTAGTTATGTATGTAGCCAATACTATGTGAATTAAACATTTATAAATGATATTGTGTACAACCGTCGTATTTCATATTAAACTCTTTTACTACATTTTCCCTTCTCCTGAGTTCTACTGGATAAAAAAAAGAGAGAGAGGATTTTTACACAAGTAAATCTTCATCAAAAAGAACTTTTTTCTCTTGTTGTCTTTATTTTTTATAGCACAAAACTATTTAAAGAAAAGAGAGAGAGAGAGAGAGAGAGAGAAGAATACTCTAAAGAAAATAACATGTTCTTTACACAAAACACAACTCAGCCAGTCTCCGCTGAGACTATTTAACACATATTATATAGATCTAGGAAAATCTAGGAAAATGAAAAAAGACGCTTCATGTATAAAATGCAGAGAGGCAGAAGACAGAAGGAGGAAATGAAGAAGGAGATAAAAGTTGTTTGGTGCATATGGATGATTCCCATGTGAATGAGAAAATATAGGTATATAGATATAGTGTGTGTTTAAGTATATCCTCTGTATCCTGCTTACTATAAAATTGTGTTTTTCTTGTTCCATTTCTAATTCAAACAGCTTTCTTTCTTTCTTAATTTCTTCCTTATTTTCTGCTTTCTTTCTATCTAGCTCTCTCTCTCTATCTTTCTATTCCGCTCTCTATTATAATTATTCTGTGGATCAAAAAAGAAACAAATCCTACAAGGAGAAAAGCTCTGTCTCAGTCCATAAAATACACGGAAGAGAGAAAAGGGAGAATATGAGGAAAAACATAGAGTTTCTTTCTTTCTTTCACAACTTGTTTATCTACCTTAATAGATAGTAGATAGAGTTGAGAGGAACAAGTCCTTTGCACTCTTTTAACATTTCTACAGAAAACACATCTTGCACAAGATTTAATTTGAAAAACACATGTAGTCTACAGTTTAAATAAACAAATGGATAAACATATTCATATTCACAACTACAACTACATCCACGTGTTGCACCAGTACCAGTGGAAAAACATTTTATGAGAAAGTAATTTAATTCTCCAGCTAAACATGTATAATATATTATGTATTCTTCATGTATTGTGTAATTTTCATGGAATATTCATAGCCTACATTTAAATTGCTAAATGATACTAAAAAGAAACAAAAAATAAATAATAGTGTATTAATTGAATCGTATCTTCTTCTTTTTCAATTTATTCTACTTTTGAATATTTTTCTTTGAAACACTTTAAACTTTCCTCAAAAAAAAAAACAAGATGATTAAAACTATAGCCTTGTTGATTTGATTTGATTTGAATTTGAAATAAAAATTTAAATAATCTTTCCCCCGTTCAATAGAATAGAAAGAATTATGCGGGTGCTTGAAAAAAGGATACATGATGATGATGAATGCTCATATTATGAAACATTGTGTTTGTACAAATAGCCTGATGCTTCCCACAGTACAATTACATTTATAACTCGAGTATACAAATACAAATAGGAATCTATACTTCCTCTTTCCTTTCTCTGTCTATTTGCTGAACCCTGTATACAAACCCCACGACTGTCCCAAGAGTATTTCAATTTCCATGTTTACCCTTCTCCTCCCAACTTTCCATGTATTTGAATTTTTCAACTTACAAGTTGCAAGTTACAAGCCTATTTAAATCCTCATACATAATACATATACATACAGATGTACATATTTCTCTTGATACAGCTGAATTTTATACACTAAATGATCAAAAAATCTTCTTTTCGTTTAGTTTTCTAAAGGAGGGATCCACCAAAACCAAAACCAATACAAACACAAATAAGCTTGTCCATTTTGAATACCATTGAGTAATTAATGTAGTTAGGAATTTTATTTAAAAAAGACCGTCTGTAAAGCATTGACTCTTTTTTTTATATTTCAAATGAATAAAATGCGTTCATATAAATGTTGTAAAGGGGAATTTACAATGTCGTGCAATACCGATACATGCAACAAAGCACACGATCCTAACCACACATGGACCACACACGCGCTTCATCATTATAATTCATGTAAATGGAAAACTGGACCAAACCTCTTTTTTTTTG
>JAQGBI010000128.1:0-28936 GCA_034698325.1 Sminthurinus elegans | reverse complement strand
TTTTATTTTTACAAACTGCACGTGCATGAAGCATAAGTTAATTCCGGTTTTCAAACCAGTACCAAGTACTACCTTTGATCTACAAGCCACTGTGTAAAAAATGTTGTTTTTGCTCTTTAATGTTCCAATTTTCAATGTTTCATGGTTATATAATGTGTAAGTTATAAATGAAATGCATGATGTATGTAGACACATAATATGTACGGTGGAGTATAATTACAGTTGTGTACATTACTACGTTACTTGTATAACATATATTACATGTTTTGAAGTAAAAGTCAATACAATTTTGACGCTTCATTTAATTTTTATGTGTACATATTTCTACAGACAGTTGAACCTTTGTTTAAGAAGAAGAAGAAGTGGATGATTCTTATCGGTGTAATTATAAACCACATCTACATTCTACGTGTTCTGTACATATTATTATGTTGTATTTTTCTCTCGTCCTCTTTTAGTAAGTACTATATGAATGAGCCTTTTATTTCATACTAATATTTTAGTTGTCATCTGAACACATATTGTACAATGACGAGTACCTTTAATGTAGTAAGATGTAACAGGTGCAGACGTACCTCTCACTACACTTTTTTGGTGGTGAAAGCTAGGTGAAAGTAAATGATTAAATAATATACTCTCCATTCACAATGGATTTGTAATTTTGTTTTTGAGGGAAAGTTCAAAACATGTACATTTGATATACGTTCTGAGCTTTCACCCAAAAACAAAATTACAAATCCATTGTGAACGGAGAGTATATACTAGTATAAACTCACGTATCCGCTCTTCATTTATGTGACTATATAGTAGTTATCAAATATCAAATCATATAATGCTATGTAGAAGAAGAGAGATTTTTTACACACTCATCATATAGAGAAAAAAAAAGGTTATAGATGTGTATTAATGTATAGTAAATATTAAATGTATTCATATTATATTTCAACCACTAAAATGATGAGACAAAGAAACACAATGTATCCACAAAAAAATAATAACTTGAAAATATAGAAACAAATAATAAAATAATGTATACTCTTAGAAAAAGTTAGGCGATTTCTTAGGTAAAAACCAATTCGTGTTATGTGACTATAAAATACTGACTATATTATAAATTATACATAAATTATAAAATAATGATAAATGATACATTAACGAAAAAATATGACTATTGGAATTGAATGTTATTTTTTGGAATAAATAAATGAACATTATAGCATATTATATTAAAAAAGAATTTGGTAAATATTGAAAGAAAAATATTTACACTTCATGCACTTCATATTTATTATGACTTGTTTTTTTTTTTCATTCCAAATTATATTTTTGAAGTTTCTTTCATTGTCTATGAATTTTTTCATATATGTGTGTGTGTGTGACCAACTTTTGTCGTTGTCGTTTCAAAGTATACAAGTAAAAGACTGTTTTCATTTAAACTGATTACATTTGTTTGACACTATGATTAATAAATAAATACATCTCTCTCTTTCTCTCTCGCTCTGCCCCAAACCTGCCTTGCATTTTTTTTAGGTAGTCATAACTCAATACTCAGTTTGAGAAATGAATAGTATGAGTATTCAGTTTGTATTCGAAGAGCATGATTATTAAGTGTGTGTGTACTTAATTTCTTTCATAGAACTTTCTCTTCCTTTGCCAAAATGGACAGGAGGAAAGTGAAAGTTTGAGTCATTATGAATAACAATAATGCTGTACTTTAAAATTATAATAGGTGACGAGTGTGAAAAACAAGGTAAGCAATTGTCAGTTTTTAGGTATTATATACATGTTATACTGTTTTATTTAGAGAATTTTATTTGTATTAATAATCAGAACAGGTAATAATTATCTCATATTTTTTCAGCATTCATATGTATATTCTAATTTACAATAGATTATTACTAGTATTATTACATCTCCGTAGAAGATAGGTTTTTAAACTGTGGAAAATTGCAAGTATAGCAAGTATACGTAGATTAAAACATGAGGGACATATTTTACACCTTTTTTTGTAACATATTTATGGTAAAGTATATTATGCAATACGATAAAAGTAAAAGTTTTTTGTGTGTTTTTTTAAGTCTACCGTCTAGGATCAAAAAATTATTTGCTAAAAAAATTAATCGTTATATCGTTACAATAGTAAAGTATGTGTATCGTATTTTTTATGTATCAGTTTTGTAGTGTAAAGGATCAAATACAGAAATCATTTTTAATTTTTCATGTTTCATGTTGAAGACACTTGAGTTATGTATATAAGATATATTATGTACATATCCTATATCACTATCAAAGTGTCACAGTATTCGACATTTGCATATACACACGTGTGTACTTATAATGCGTTTAAAAAGATCTACGACTACTCTAAAACTAATTTAATTATCTCTAATATATATTGTACATTGATAAAATAATTCCAAGAAATTGAAATAATATGGTTTTTCTTTTAAAATATATTATATTATAGAATCCAACGAAAATGTCCGCACACATTATAAAGTTATTGAGTCACACGTTGTTTATAGTGTTAAATACATTTTGCATGTATTTAATACATATATTACATGATAAAACATTTAGTAGTTCTTTTTTTTCTGTTTACTCAGTAAACATTATTTACTCATTCACTCAAACATATTATATTCACACTCACATTCTCATTTTGTCACTCAAATAAAATTATAATGAATGAAGAGATGTAATACATTTTATGCATAGATATGCACATAACATGTTGTATTACAATAATGAACTTATTATTAATATCATAATATTTATTTACCTCCTATATTTCATACTTAATTGTATTGGAATCAAAAGATTGAGTTGGTGTTTTTATATAGTACATACATTATACTTTAATTAAAATGTTATTTCTTTTTTTACTTTGTCTGATGACGATGATACACTTGATGATGATATTTTTTTATACCTATAACCTTATATTTTATATTATGTATATATATAGATGTTTGGTTTTGATTGATGATTGGATTGTGGTCAGCCCTGAAATATTCTATGGCTTTTTATTCTTCTAAACAGACTGTTCGTACAATCACTTCTGTGACCGAGTAAGGGTCACAATTAGAACTGGGTCTTCTATCTTCAAGGTATCCTAAAATTATTAAATAAAATAAAAAAAAACATTAAAAAACTGTAATTAATTTTATTCTAAATATTAAGAAAATCTCGCTTAGTAAAGAAACAAAAGGAGGGGTAGAAAAATTAGAAGCACAGAGTAAAAAAAAAAAGCTAACCCTTTCTTTCTTCTGCAACTTGACGAGGGATTCTAATTGAACATCCACGATTTGCAACGCCTAAACACATTTTTTAAAGAAAATAAATCCCATGTATATTTCATTTTACAGATAAATATTTAAAAGAAAGTGATACATATTTTTGTTTAGAGTGACATAAGATAATTATTATTTAATTAGTTACCAGCAGAGAAATCGTGAATAGATGAAGTTTCATGATGACCAGTGAGACGACGTTCATTGTCCTTTCCTTCTTTTGGATCATAGGCTTTGATGTGTCGCAAATGGTGACGAGAGAGACGATCAATGGCTTTTTCAATATCTAAAATTCCATTTTCCTCTCTCATGGCCTAAAATAAACATGATAAATAAACAAGAAAATGTCCATGTTATTTCTTATTGTGGTTGAATTATACAGGATAAATTCCTAATATTATTATACATAAGTGTAAGTGAGTATTCAGGAAGAGTAAAAGTTGATTTTTGACGTACTTTAGTGGAAAAGTTGGTGTGGCACCCAGCGCCATTCCAATCACCAGGAATTGGTTTGGGGTCCAATGAGACAACTACACCGAAATCTTCTGCAGTTCTGTAAGCCCAAAACAAGTTGTCAAATGTCAAAAATGTTGTCAAAGTTGGACTTGGATATTTTTTGTGTGTATCCTATGAATGTCTGCATAATTTTATTCTGAATCAATTGAAAATTACCTGTGAAGGATGTATCTTGACATCCAGAGCTCATCACCCATACTAATTCCTGCAAAAATTTAAAAAATTTAAAACATTTTATCAACTATTAACAAATGAATGTAAGATTGTGCTTTGTACTCTTTTAGGTGGAAAAAGCTAACCGTTTTTTATATAACCATATATTATGTACAATTTTCTTGATGTTTAAAAGGGTAAATTACCTTCGGATGGGCCTACTTGATATTCCCATTGACTTGGCATAACTTCAGCGTTTGTTCCACAAATGTTAAGACCAGCATAAAGACAAGCTTTGTAATGAGCTTCCACGACGTCTCGTCCATAAACTTTATTAGCACCAACTCCGCAATAATAGGGCCCTTGTGGACCTGGGAAACCATTCTTTGGCCAGCCAAATGGATGCAAATCCTGATCCAACAAAGAATATTCTTGTTCCATTCCAAACCATGGAATTTGATCTTTAGCCTTGGTCATGGCGTCCAAACATGAATGACGATGGTTGGACTCTGAAATTCAGTACAATTCTCCATCAGTATTTTGTTTATTTTTTGTAAATGTACAGTTTATAGATATTTTTTTTCATATTTTTTGTCATAGGGTTTTCCTCTCAAACTAAATTTAATTTAGCTTAAATTACCTGTTGGTTTTTTGTTGTACTTGTAAGTGTCACACAACACTAATCGATTATTTCCCAAGAGAAATGGATCTTTGTAAAGTGCAACTGGGTACAAGTAGACATCCGAGTTGCTTCCCTCAGCTTGATAAGTAGATGAACCATCATAATTCCAGATTGGAAGTTCTATAATATAAATGAAAATAACAACATATTATCAATAATTATTATTATTATACATCACAAAGTCACACAATTTATGCAAGTAATTTATGACGTATTCCTCGTTCTGAAGAAAAAAACTACATAGAACATAGACCACATAAAGAGATTCCATGTCTTTCAATTACATGATCAAAGAACAATGAAAAAGTTTGTGACCGCTTTTCACATTTCATTACTTTTTGTACAAATAAAGAAAGAAAAGGAAAAGTTGATTGAAAAACTAACTTATTTTCAATTACATTTCACATCTCACTCATGACGACTCACATGCTCAATTTGAGTCATGAGATACAAGATTTTACTTCCACCTTCAGCATTCACTGATTCAACATGAGTATACTATGTAAATACTAAACACATGTGATGATTTTTCCAAAAGTTTTCCTCTCCCTCCATTCAAGATATTATAGTTACATTTCATTGGGTAAACATTTAAGCTTCTCATACAGAACTGCCAACCATCTTGAATATTGGCGTTGCATTGTAAATTGAAGAAACAGGAGTAAACAAAACTTTTTGTCATCTCTTCTTTTCCTACGTCATCATCATCTCAAAAATATCTTTGTTTAGTAAGAGCAGAGCCAGTAAACAAGATTTTTCCCATCAAAAAATTCCGTAGACTTGAAACAGTTTATACTTCGTATTTAACTTTGCAAAGCAAATGAATGCAAACAAAATGTATAGACTTTCAAATGACAATCACAACGGATGAAAAGTACTATATGCATAATCTATAATAATCACTGGATTTAGATAAACTGCCAATACTTTTGTGACAATGATAACAGAAATGAGTAAGAAATTACTCGTGTTTCATCTTGTAGGAAGATGACGACCATAAATGACTAATGTGCTGAGTATTTTTTATCATTGATCCAATCAGAATTGATTTGGGAATATTTTGTCCAGTTTTAAGTAACATGAGTTATCCATTGTGCTACTCCACTCTACCACTCAACTAGTTACGACTACTCTTATCTCTTATCATTTGAAGTTACAAAGAAATTTACTGTTCATGCTTAAACTCAAAATTGAATACAAGTTTGAAAAATAATTGATATCATTGAGTAAATAAGTATATTTTCAACAACGGAATTCCAGTTCCTGACTGGAATTTTTTCATGGATAATCATTCTTGATACATCACCTGTTCCTTTGATCTATCTATTTACATTCTACATTCTACATTACGCATGGATTCTCAGAACAAGAGGCAACAGAGTTACGCAGTATACATTACATTCTCGTATTACGGATAATGCGTGTAAATTTCATATGGTGTATTGTTTATATGTAGGATTTACGCAGTAAATAATGATCAAGTCGTTAAGAACGACGAAATTTATTGTGGGTTCGCAGAGAGTACGAAAAAAGTCTTTGGGTCCGCTACGGGTTCAACATTGAGTAGCATACTCAATCACACCTACGACGAACCATCTAACATTTTACGACGAATAAACCATTCACGAGATACGCGATACGAACTCTCATACAAATCTCACATCTCCAACTTGTTGATGCAAATAAATGAAATGGATGGCACAACACGCACCACTTGTCATTCCATCTGATTTGCAGTTGGTTGAGTGCTGAGTGTATTGAGTATGGAGTATTGAGAATATAGAAATTCTTATGATCCCTCAAATAAATCCACTGTTTTACGAATCACAACAAATGAGCCATGTGCGAGGAATCTCTACATTTTATTGTTTTTCCATTGCTACTAATGACGTCAACAAGAATATAAGAATGAACTTTGTGCGTGAAAATTGTGAGATAATTTTATAATAATTATTACTGATTCTTATACACACGCACACAAATAATCCTATATGGCTTGAGTCTGGAGTGAAAGAAATCTCGTACAACATTAAATATTATCATGTGTGTATATATTAGTCAGTTTTGCTAATAACGGTTGTGTCATCCGTACAAAAGTAATAAAAATGTAATTTAAAATATGACACAGCTCAACTTTCTGTCAAAAGGGCATGATGACGTATGAACAAGTAACTCATTTTTCAACGAGTGATTACTGCTGGAATGAACTGGTCAAATCCTAAATCACAAATCACAAAAGTACATCATGCACTTTTAATGGACTTGATCATTCTGATAAAGTGCACGTATTAACCTTGACTTTTGCAATGAGCTTCATGAAATATCAAGTACTCCACAGTAGCATCAAGCCCACATTTGATCTCTCTCCATTCTTTCTTCCTTTCTAATCTCTATTATTGTCAAATGTCAAATGTCAATACAATCTAAAAAATGTCATACTCTAATTTTGTCCTTGCTCTTGACCACAGAGAATTTTGTAAAAATTAATACTACACTAAAAATGACAAGTGAAAAGTGGAGGAGAGGATAAAAAAGGGTTTTGTACCTTCAGGTGTTTTGGGAACGGAGCTCAAAGTTCTGGTTTTGCATCGGACATATTCTCCGGTTCCGTCAATCCAGACGTAGGTACACTGGCTCACTTGGTCGTCGACGGGAAGTCGCATGTAGCGATCCAACACTGTCTTGTTCGTGGCAATATTTGGAAGGGCCATCTTGATAATACTCTTTTACTTTCTGCTACTTTTAGTTTAATCTAATGAAACAAAAAACGGAATAAAAAAACCAGTGTTATTATTTATAATATGTACATTTATTTCATACATTGTTACATTATGCACTCCACATTCCACATTCTACACATTACATAACAAGCAAACAATACACAGAGTTTTTTCTTTGGTTGCATTTTAATTATTTTTTCAAGGATCTCCAGTTTGTGACTCTGATAGTATGTTTAACATGTTAAACCCCTATTATCATCATATTATTCTTCTTCTTCTTCTTTTTCAATACTCAATACTAATCGATGTATTATATTTTTTTGCACCTATCAACCAACAACCAACCAACTACTTCAAATGTATCCCTTGCACGCTCAAACCCCAAACACATCATGATTTTTTCTCTATTCAGAGTGCTCAGTGCTAGTACAATATTTAATATTCTCAATTGATATTCCGCATGGAATTACAAAACACAGTGCGAGTACACATCCACGTGTGTATACTGTATACACACATTTATTTTAATGGCATACACACACACACTGGCCATTCTATTGCACACAACCACAACTATACTATTAAAAAACCAGAAAAAAAAATACAAAAATACTTTAAATCTGTTTAGTCTAATGAATTCTGTAGTGTACATTGTTATTATTATTATTATACAATGTTCGAATTCCCCTTGGAGTTTGGTTTCTTGCTATAGTCAAAACTTTGTTCAATTCTCTCTATAGTCTATAATCTACAATACATGTTCATTTTTGCTCTGTTCTTAAAAGTTAAAAGGATCTTCCAGTTTTCATTCCTGCTCGAGGCTATTGTGGCAACTTGTGCATATAAAATTCTCATTTACATTTCAACTATGTACATTGTTCTGTATTCAGCTGTAGTGTGAAATGTGATTTTAAAGACGCTCCTATAGCCAAAGACTGAGAAAATTCTATAGCTTCCAGCACAAAATATAATAAAATGAAGCTCGTTTCCACGAAAGGATTCCTCTTTCTACTGTCATCCAATATTTGATTTTTTTTGTTGAATTTTTCCAGCATGTCTCTTGTCTTATGCATGGCATTTATAGACACTTAAATTTCACATGTACTCATTAAATACTCATATGTATTTTACATTTTGTACAAACAATACATACACACAGGGGATTTTTTTCTCTTCAAGTTTTTCTCATCCTAAATAAACTACTACTTGTGTGTTGTATGTTTGTTTTGCATTGTAGCATTTTTGTTAAAAAATTATTGACTGAATGAAAAAATATGTACTACGCTTTTTTAAATTGTACAGTGTATTTTATTTTGGTAAAGTGATTGAGCAGCACAGAGCACTTATTTAATATCTATGTATGTGAATAGTCTGCGGTGATACGTGATACACACACAAAATACAGAATACAACACTGATAAGCATAAAATTTCTCCCATGTAACGTCAAATGTCAAAAGATAAATGCAGAAAATGAGACTGCTAATATTATTCAATCTATAACCACAAACAACTCGTTTGTATTCATCTAATCGTAGTAATTCACAAATTATCAAGTCAATGCTACATCAAATGGAATTAATTTAAATTTAAATGTACTGGATACTAGAGTAAAAAAAACCTAGTTGAAAACTAAAATATCTATTTTGTGTAAATGTGATATTACGTGTTACATCTAAAATATAAAGTCCAAACCAAAGAAAAGAGGGAATGAGCCAAAAAACGGAACGACAGATAAATAGACAGAAAAAAAAGAGACAGAGTGGAAAAGGAGTAAGCATGCAATGTCAACGTGCGTGGAAAAAACACGGGAAGGTTATTGCTATACACTGTACACTCCACGCTCCACACAATACCCTTACAATAAAATACTCTATAGCAGCCTTTTCTCCTCTCTTCTCCATGTACTCCAATCTCGAATAAACACAACACTCAAATATGTACTCAATACTCAATACAGAATAATATAAATATTATATAAGACAAATTGAAAAATTATGGAAAAGAACTAACAAAAAAAGATTGCAAATTTCAAACGGACATCAAAATTTATGGAAAAAAAGATTGTAATATACGAATACGAATTTCAAATGCTCTTTGAGAAGGGAACTGATAACTATAATAATTTTTGTATAAATAAAATGAAATGCTTGGATTAAACTGGAGAGTTACACAAATAATCAACAGATTAAAGTACTAAAGTTTTGTAAAATATAAAACAATAATAATAAATAAAAAAGGAAGAAGAATGTGAAACTTGTTGCCTACCTCGGTCAGCTCCTAAAGGATTGAACACAAAAATCCAACTGAACAAGTTAGTCAAGAGAGAAGTATAGAGAATGGAGAATAGAGAATTGAGAGATAGGGAACAACTCGACAAAACTCTCCACTCTCATTTATTTAATACCATAATATCTATCTATTTATCTATCCATCTATCCACCTAATGCACGTATGTGTATTTCTGCCTATGCACTCTGTATCTGCTGTCTTATAACTTATAATGATGTGCTCTGTGTACACACATTACAAACACCGGAGGATTATGATATTAAAACTGAAAGAGAGAAAAAACTCGACTATACGTACTTATGTAGAATGTAGACGTATGTTAATACAAAACACATACATGTGGATTGTGTCGCTTATGCGTTTATTCGTTCAAAATGTCCCTACCTACCCTATACCATATACTCTATACTCTATACTCTACCTAACAACCCACTAATACTGCTAAAAAACATGAAACATGCTCAGTGGTCTGCACACACACACACACACAACTTAAATATTATATTATATTATGGATTACATTATAGTTTATAGTAATATATTCAACGAGTGTTTTACATTTTGTGTGTTGTAGTGCAAAAAGTGTATGTGGGTAAGTATACAATACACAATAAGTAATACACCTATTTCAATTGTGTATTATGCAATGTAATAGAAACATAAAACATAATACACAAAACATAAATACATGTGATGCATAATATTTACTCTCTCTCTCCTCTCTCTCTATATGAATATTCTATGGTAAATTGTAAATATTTTACTACAGTATATTTTATGTTTTGCAAGAGTAAGGAAAATAGTGTCAGAACTGTCTCTTTTCATACTCTTTTGGAACTTGTTTTTGCCATGTGTACAATGTCCAATTCCATGCTGTGCAGAATACAGAATACAGAGTATCAAGCATCCAATACAAATGGCAAACTATACACCGATTAGTGATATAGTTTTTAAAATGCTTTATATCGTATATTATAACTTTTCAAGTGCTTCTGAAGGTCGTTGCAATTTATTTTTCGCCCTTTTGTATTTTGCAAATTCAATTCGTAGCGCATAAATAATAAATAAGCAATAATAAATAGTGGTTATGTTTTCGGGGGACAAAGAAGACACCCATCATCATCATCTCCACACACTCGTCTCTTCCACTCTTTCTCATTCATTTTTGCAGCACTAACTAAGCTATTCTCAGGATGATACTTGTGTACATGAATTAAAACAGACTCTGCCTCTCCTCTCTTCACATGACATTAATAAAGTCCTAAGTTAACTTTGACAGGTTTAATGTAGCTGAAATTACACACTTGATGCATACAGAAATATTGCCTATGTATAATACTCGTAGCTCGCATGTGGAGTGTGGAGCCTACAACCTACAACAATGATTTCCTCAATCACAAACATGCCATGACAAATCATAATAACCACACCAGATAACTTTTATAGAGATAATAAACCGCTTCAGATGACAACAACACTGTCATTACTATTAATTAATATTCTCTCCCATAAAATATATAATCAAGATAGTTATTTTATGCCACACTGTATTTTTCGGTATTCAGTACTCACGTTTTCAGGTTTGAGGTGTTCTTCTTTTTTCTCCACAAGATTCAAAACTCAATGCTTGAAACTCACAGTAAAAGCACGAAACGTGGAACCCGATGGTATTTCGAGAGTCCAGTCAGAATTATCTTCTATTTATAGTTCACTTTTATAGACTGCGCAATTAGTCGTGAGGACTAATGATTGTAAATTGCAAATATGAAATAGGTTGACAAAAATCCCAAGTTGCGCTGGCTGATTACAGTTGACTGTTGACTGGGAATTGTGCATGTGATGATGATGATGTTAGTTGTTATTAGTTGTGTGTCTCCTGATAAGTTTTAGCAATCCGAATAGACTATAGACAATGGTCCAAGTGAGAGGCGTGTCTGTTTATTCAGTGGATCTAGAATCTAGATTCTATTTTGTAAGCGGAGAAGAATCGAGGACAAAATGTAAATGAGAATTCGGAGTCAAAGTCAGAGAACTGGAACCTCATTTCAATCAAGATGCCTTTTATTATTATACACATTTCTCTATTGTTCAGGACATGGACCAACTTTCCTGTACACACGCAAACAGAATCTACGCATTTTGATTTATGTATTGTTTACAGCCATTGTTGTGTCAGTTTTGAATTGTGAGCTGTAGGCATAATACGCAACACGTAACACGTAACGTACATGGCAAATATGTAGCAAATAACAAATCGTTACGTGAAACAATACTACAATTGAACAGCCGTCGTAATTATTATTATTATTACTATGTTACAAAGGCCCATATTACTTATTACGCATAAATCCTAATCTAAAACTCTAAGCGTGATTTGCATAAACGTGTATTGATACTGCAAACGTATTTCTGTTTTATATTATTTTGTTGTTGTGATTTCCGATGAGGCTGCAAAAATGCCAATTGTAGATAAACATAATGCACATTCACTTGCAAAAGTCAAAAGCACTAGTATTTATGTAGCTCATGACTCGTGACGTAAACATGACCGTATGACTGCATGACATATGACACAGGCAAATAAAAAATAAAAAATAAAACTGGAGGAAAACACAAAACAGACACGCACATTCAAGTCGTCAGCATAGAGTTTCAAGTCGCATATACCAAATACCAAATGAGTGGAGGAAAAACAATAATGATAATACATTTAATACGTGTAATTATCATTGTACAATTTGTCAAGTGTCGACAGTCGACAGTCGACACTGACTTTTTTACTACATGAATTACGCATTTGTACAAAAAAAACATGAGTTGATGTTTATTTTCAGTTTTCACTAATAAAAAAATTATCTAATCTGTTGTTTTTTTGTTATAGTCATTGATTTTAAAATGACGATGACCGTCTTTCTTTGAACATCGGTGACATTAAATAATATTAAATTAAAAGGAATTATCATTTGTTGTTGTTGTTGTTCTGTAGTACAAAATTCATTCTATTCTCTTTTTTATCATTTTATGGAGAATGTGGAAAGATAAAAATAGTGCTTAGTGACATTTTACTGCAGGTTGCACATGTACTCTGATTACAGTTATGATTCATCACAGGAGGAAAATGTAGCTAATAAGCGGATTGTATTGCTCAAGAGTCAAGAGTAGTTACAAATCATACAAAACTCAAATGCTTATAAAATGTACATAATTTTATAGTTTTGTGGATTTTACAATTTTCAAATAGTATTTTACATAATTCGACAGAGAGAGAGAGAGAGAAAGAGAGAGAGAGAGAGAGAGAAAAGTGTTCATCACTAATTATGACATAAAAGTTACAAATGCAGGAATAAAAGACAAGTAGTAAAATAAATGTATAACAGCACTTGGACTTGTGTATTATGTGCATTGTGTATTGTTTTCTACTTTGTCAATAATTAAGAATTATTAGGGATGATGAAGCATAATTTGAAGACTAACAATAACAAGCCTCTTCATTTATTTGTCATGATGTAATTCACTCTGTGTATTTCTATGTGTTATTTTAAAAGTACACGGGACACGGGATATCTCAAGTCAATAAAGAGTTAGACAATAAGAGAATAAATTTTGTTTTCTGTTCACGTGAAGAGTACGCTGCAGACTGCAGTCTCAAAGTACATTAAACTGTTCTAGTACTTGTGGAAGGAATAAGAAAAACAGGATGGAGAACGGGACTACATTCACTCTCTAGTCTCTATTCTCTACTCTCTGTTCACACTTGACACTCGTCGTAACTGTGTTCCAGAAACCAGAGATATAAATAAAACCACACTCCATGACTAACTCACTAAATACTAAATGCTAAACATAAAACATGAAACATACCTGATCAAAACTGATAACAACAAACCAGCCACAGCTTATTATTTATGTACAGTGTAAATGTTATGCTAGCCTCAAGACTCAAGACTTGTCTCAAATCTCAAGTCTCATGCAGTGGAAGGATGAACTCGAGAATATTTATTTACTTATTCATGATGACACCAGCTCAGGATTTAAGACAGTTCCACATAAAAATAGATGGCAAGAGAAACATTAACATTTTGAATTCAAACTGTTCCCGTTCACGTGCTTCCCAACTGACTTTTTGGCTTCTCTTATTTCTCAGTTTCTCTCTCAGTTCAATAGCATTTGCTCAGAAACTTTCTGAGCAAAGCCAAAACAAAAAGACGGCAATGACATAAAGACAAAAAACTTGAGTCAAAAACTGAATGTTGATGATTGTTCTTTATGGAAATGGGAAATACAAAATACAAAATAAAGATACTTGCACTACTTTTTAACCGTTGAGCCTGTCGTAATCGTAATCGTAATTTTCATACATGATGAAAGGTGAGCATTTATCTGAAAGCCGTCTCCGAGTTTTCTCATTTTCCGCTTTGACTAATGTCAAAGTCCTTTGTGGAATTTGCATGTACGTCTTTGTGTTTTCTGTTCTGTATGCAACTTGATTTGCATTTTATTTGTACTATGTTTAGTACAATTATCAAGTGATAAAATATTATTACGGTTGTGTAATACAGAATACAGATATGAGATATGAGAGGCAAGTCACACCTTCTCATTTCTCACACAAACCACATTGATTTATTAGTTATTAATTAGCTAGTACTCTTGGCTGTTTTAACGACTGTTCACAGCAGGAAAAGTTATCGTATTTCGAAAAAAAACAAACAGGAGACTAAATTTTTATGTTCATTTGTTTCCTCTTTCACAACTCCAAATTCCAAGTTTCATGTAATTCACGATATGCAGTAATTAAAATAGAGTAGACAAATGAATTGCTCTTAATTCTTTTAGATAAAATATTCAAACAACCTTGAAAATTGCAAGTATGATTAATGATTAATTGTGATTGTGGTGTGGTTCATCAATCAGCAATGAGCAGTCAGTAGCATACTGAATTTCATCCATGGTGGAAACGGTAGACTTTTCGCCAATAAACATTTATACGTTTTTCACGTACTTATAAAATTGATAGTAGTATTTTTAATAGCAATTTATTAAGATATTTAGTAATTCCAGAGTGTTTGGTTATGGTCTGATTAAGGCAATATCATGTACAATATACATGTTGGAGGTTTCTTATGTAATATGCAAATTGTGTTCCACGGGTTAACGGGAAATCCAAGTGGACGCATCATTAGTTTTCATCAAAGATTTTGACTGGGCAATCTACGGCATCAACTCAACGAAATAGCTCAAGTTTTGTTTAGTATCTCAAATCTGCATAATGTGAAAAATGTGTGCGACATGTCATTTTCGCTTATCGTTATCTTTGGCTTTTTTACTGAACCCTCTCTCAAGTCTCAAGCATTAATATTTTAATCTCTAAATCTTTAGGATAAAACCACATCCCCATTTCGCATCCACGTATTCTTTAAAATTTAAAATATTCACTTCCTTTAAATGTTATGCAAGCAGAAAGGACTGGAATAGCAATCATGTGGAGCAGTAGTTCGTTCAAGAGAGAAAAAGAGAGAGAGGTTATAAAACACTGAAAATCCAATAAATTATCTAAAAGTGTATCAATATGCTGTTTACATACATTATACATTGCATGTAAATTTTACATGCATTTCATACTTGACTTCCAGCTTCCAGTTTTTGTTCTAAATTCTGAATTTTAACCGCCCTGTTTATCTCTTTATCAAATTAAAAAGTGATTAAAAAGACTCCTACACTTACTACACACTACACGCTATGATAAATATGATCATCGTAAATCCTATCGAAATACTTGAAACATGTCATTTAAATTTTCAATAGAATTTAAAGGACTTTTTTTTATCACTGCTCAGCGTCACATTGACAAGAAGAAGGAGAAGAAGAAAGTTGTAAAGAGGCAGAAAGCGAAATAGAGGAGGTCAAAAAGGTTATAAAACTCATTTATATTAAAACTTGACTTTAGTTGACTTCTTCAAGGTTTCAGATGAAAGAGAGAGAGAGAGAGAGAACAGAGACATGCTTTTTTATTACTCTCGGCTCTTCACTCTGCACGTTAATATCTATTTTTACTTGACTTTTTACCCTCACTTGCTCAATACTGGAAACACGTCCACAGTCCGCAAGCATGCAGCATGTACTACACTGATTGCATCTCTACTCTCTATTCTCTACACATCCAAAAATAATTTCAATCTGAATAAATTTCCATACATGAATACACTTGATTGTACTTTTTGTCAAAAACAAAATTGTAATATTTCGTTGACTCTCAATCACAAGGAAATTTTTGTTTTGTAGTGGAAGAGAATACATTTTATTTGCGTTACAGACCGGGAACAATGTGTATAATTTGTGTGTAGCTCAATGCAGGTTCACGTATACACGTCCTTTGTCAAAAGTAATTAGTAGGAAATTCTGCGTTCTCCGTTCTCCATGAATCCGTGCTCCGTCATTAGTCATTCCCTTGTACTACACGATATCAATTGATATCCATCCCTTATCATTTGATACTAGTATTTGCTATTTGCTACTTGCTCCCTCCACAAAGGGAAAGAAACAAACAGTCTATAATCTATATACATCTGTAATCTGTATAATATGTATTTGTATGTCAAACTCGTGTGTATATTTATTTATAATTTATAATGCACAAACTCTGTTTCTCTGTATTTGTTTTGTGATCAGTTGAAATTCATTGGGATTGTTCAGCTATTGTGTATTGTGTATTATGTTACTCCTCCTCTATTCCGTATTGTGTTTTTTCTCTGTATCTGCTTCCTCTTCTCTCTCCTCTCGTATGATGCCATAACCTTGATACTCGCATCTACATTGTACAAGTGTAGTGTGTAGTGTGTATATCAGTATGTTGATTCTCGCTCCACAGTCGGCACAGGCTATAAATAGATAGATTCGCAATTCGCAATTTGCAAACCTTTGCTTTGCCTCCCAATAAAAAATTCATGAGCGGCAGAGGCAGGCAGAAAGAAGAAGGGAAAGAAGCAGGAGAATGGAGAATGGAGAAAGAAGCGAGAAGAGAGAATAAAAGTCTCCATAAGCATTTATTTATCAGCTACCAACACGTAGAACATACATCACATCATATAAAATGTACAGTGTACGCGGAATGTTCCAGGTAATTTATCTATTAGGCCCTGTGTAATATGCATTGAAAATGTTGAATATTCAAAATGTAAACAGATGGAGAAAAGTACGGCAAATATCTAGTCACATGATTTATAATTCATAATGCAGAATTCCATGTTCGTAGAGTGTAGAGTTTATAGTGTACAGCAGACTGCAGACAGTAGAGAGAAGAAAGATTTAGAGACGGAAAGTTCATGCTGTTCAAGATTAATACTTGATACACAGAAATGGGTAGAATTGTGCGTACATGGAGGAATTTTTGGAGCATTTGCTCATTCTCTCTCTGGCTCTGACAAACACATGAAACATTTTTGTGGCCCACATGAAATTCACAGTAGATATAATGCTTAAAATTTGACACAATTTTGACTTTCTGATGAATAAAAAATGAAAGGATGAATGTACGAGTTACACTATCATTTATCATGTAATACTTTTGGTATAATATTATTCTAATATGTAATAAGTACACACACACACACACAATAAATATGTAGACTTTTTACTGCCACTTAATGAGAAGCATGGCAATGATTATTGGCACTTGTATTACTTTTCTCAATTTGCTACATGATTCTTGATTCTAGATTCTATCAGCTGTAACTGTTAAAAGTCTAAATGATCATTTTGACCTCATCTTTATTCTTCTGCTCATCTAACTACTAACTACACGCCACCGCTCTACATAACATAAAACACGGACTTATTCCTCTGTCCTTTGTTCAAAGTTGTCACTGCACTCTACAGCGTAATAAATGATACACACTCTATACACACTCTACACTCTACACTCTTTCACTGAGAGCAAACCAGAAAACAACAAAAACTCTGATCATCAACAACAAAAGCAACTTGACCTGATTTTTTCAACAAACTCAAAGACAACAATTATTTATTTATTTTTATACATAATACCAATTAATGCTGGTTGAAAATTGAAAACTGTCCTCTTCAAATGTATCAAAGAAACTTGAAAACTTCAAGGATTGTTTTTCATCAAGAGCCTTAAAAATGCTCAAGTCCAAAAAAATAAAAAATAAAATTCAGCGTCAGTTATTATTATGCAGTACAAAATTTGTATACTGCGCAATGTTTTTTAGAGTATTTTGTGATTTCTTCAATGCCTTGCTGAAAAATCTGGCAAGTCTGAATTGCCATGAAAGATGAGAGAAAATGACTGAAAATAAAGTGAAAGACACATTTTTTCAGAGAAGCTTTACTCTATAAAATTTCGTCACTCATGGTCCATTGTATAATAAAACGTGACACATGGCACATGTATTTAGCATGTATTTAGTGTGTACGCTCAACTTCCAAATACCAAACATTAAAAGCTTCTAACATGTTCACTGAAACGTGTTTAAGAGAAGAAAAATCAGCTGGAAAACAATACTGGCCATTCTCATAGTGTCGGTTGCAAGCTGTACAAAACGGAGACGTAAAACTTCAAAATTAAAAAGTGAATCCACAACTGATAATTGATACATAGTGTTTTTGGATGCTGAAACAAAAGTTATAAAAATAATCATGCAAAGATTAAAACAAATGAAACAGGTTTTTGGGTTTTTTATCTTTCTTAGACAAGTCTCTTTTCCATTGTCATTGTCTGTATCTACATTTGAGGAATCATATTATGTCACCACAAGTCTCAAAGATGAGACAAAAGACGAACGAGGAAACTCTTGTTCAAAAAGGATGGAAACTTTATACTTAAATGAAATGGAAAGTTGTTTGAAATGAGAAGCCACATTAACTGGATTATAAATTATAAATATCTAGAATGTGGAATCCAGTTGCGTACTGAGTACACACAGCATTTTACAGGATTACATTGTACATTTTGTACATTGTCCATCTGGAAGCATATTTAATATTCAACCACGACATGGATGACAACTCAGTCTGATGAAGGTCAAGGGTGAATCCAAAAATGACAAACAAGGTCATACTTTTCTTGTCAAAAATTGTTTCTCGACGCCATTTGCTTCTCAATTCTCAACAAAAATTGGCGAGATGTCTTGTGTCACATGATGGAAACAGAAAACAGAAAACTATACTGTTTACACAGTGTAATGTACAACAGACAACAGTCGCGGTTTTCCATGTATTTAGTCTCTAATCCTGTCTATTTCTATTTTCTATGTGGATAAATTTGTAAATAAACCCAATATTTTCCAAGAAAAACTCGCATCCATGATATTATTCTATTAAATAAAAGTCTCTCTAAAATACCTATTACAAACAGTACAAAATACAGAATACAGAAAACAGAAAACAGAAAGGGGAAGGAAAGGAAAGATTGATGAGGGTTTACTAAAGCCATCATAGAGGCAATGTATCTTGTCTATGTTAATATTTTTCTTTTTTTTTTCTCTTTTCAGTAAATACATGATGCATACTCTGTAACTTGATATTATTCTAATACTCGGTTGAGGGTCGAGGAGCTAACAATTACAATTACAATACTAAATGCGTAGTACACAGAGGAAATTGCTCTTTCATGACCAATGTCATCCAGTGTGTATCCAGTGTTTTGGCAAAGAAAAAAGAAACAGAGGATGTGTACTGGCAAAAAATGCGAAAAACCAGTAATATCATGCAAACACAAGCAACACCCATTTTTGCATGGGACACGTACCGCAAATTGACTATTTACTTTTTACACATGCACACACTATACACTCTACACTTACACTCTTGTATTGTGTGGTTTGGAAAATTTAAATATCTTACCAATTAATTGCGTCACCTCAACAATCGTCTGTTTTTGTGATAGCAAATCCGGTTTCTCCTCTGTCGTGCACACCCACTTTCTCAACCAGTGAGAATAATTGTACGGTCGTTTTGGTTATTTAATTATTAAGATAATTACAATAATGGTTATTATTCTTGTACTACGGCGAGTATCCTTCTTACACAGTCCAGTTTAATAATTGTACGTGAAAAAGTTGGGATGAGATAAGAATATTCAATATTTATTTATGTAAAAATGTTAAATGTTGTGAACATTCACGCACTTTTCTTGTTGAGTAAAGAGTACAGAGACAATAATTAATAATGTAACAAGTATACGTGATTTTCATGTACAAATCTGATAAAAATTTTGATAGTTGGCAGTTCTATTAAAATTGGTCCGTAGGTTTCTTGTTGATATTTTTTTAAATATATACGTTTTGAATATTATATGATTTGTTAATTTGTTAAACGCAGCAAAAGCTCCTTCTGTTTTTCTTTCCACTTGAAGTTGTTATTATTCTTTAAAGGATCAGGTCAGGAGGTTCCTGATGTGATAATAATAAAAGTATGAAGAGATTACAAATAAGTTCATGAGAGTCGAGTTGTTTGATTTGAAGAGACATACAGTCAAATTCCGTATGTTTATGTTACTGATTTAAATATTCCTGATTTATTCTTCTTCTTATTGTTTGCTACTTCTTTTTTTTTTGTCTTTTTCAGACTGAGTAGAACGAATTAAACGCAGAAACGGGATAAAGTGGTTGTGACTCTTTCTGGAAGGATGTGTCGGTGACAACTGTGATTACTTTACCCTGTACTTTTATCTGTGAGATGTTGTGAATATTTCCTGTAATGTGTTTTATGTAGCAGCACAATGAATATCTGCACGAGTGTGTGTACTTTAAAACTCTTGTTCTTCTTCGGGTCGGATCCGAGTCACGTCGTAGAAACAAAACTCAAGAGGTGGATTCTTTTATCCTATCTTTCAAACATATATACGACGTACTTACAACTCTATTTTTTTTTTCAAATACAAAATCTTTTCTCTTGCAAATCCTCTTTCACTTTCTCTCTCTCTCACTCCTTTGCAAAAATATCCTATTCCTATTTATGTACGTAGACGTACTTTAGAATTCGGGCAACCGTCTCAAGTCAACAACACTTTCATATAACATTATACAATATAGGCAGACACATGTACATATTATGTACACACTACACACACAAAACTTAGATACTCACCGATCATGCGAACCGAAAACCGAAAATGTACACTCCACCACAAAAATATTCAACTCGCCTTCTGCCGTCTTAAACTAATCCGGGGTCGCAGCTGTGTATTTTCTGCGTTTTAAATTGCTATTCTAGGAAAAAAGCTGTAGGAGTCTCGGAGAATTTGTACAACATGCTGTCTACTATTTGTAATGATTCTTGCTTGGTATTCAGATTCCTCGGATCTTTTGCTACAAAAGCCATCATAAGCTTTGTTCATAGTTTCATTCATTCACCAAATTAATGTAAACTCGTCATGATAGTGTAAGATGACATTGGGATTGGGCTTGTTAGCATGTCCACAAAGGTTATACAATTGAAAGGAGTGTACGGATCTCAAGTCTCAAGAAATATATGTTGTGGCTGTAGAATTTTTGCACGGACTGTATAGTTTGATGTAGGATAAAATGTAACAGTAGGCCACAGTATTGATTGAAGTTGCTGAGAGAAGCGTGTACAGTGTACAGCGTACAGTGTAAGCTGTGTTTACTAGTAGTAGTTTTACCTATCCTCTTTATGTGTATAGTGTATACCTTTCTCTGACTCAAGTGTGTACATTTTATACACCTAGAAAGAGAGGTCATGCGCCTGAATTTATTACACTGGAACGGAAGAACTTTACATTGTACATTATATATAGAAATGATACGTTATTTTCTTCATGTATTTGTTTCAGGAACAACAACAACAACTTCATCAACGCGTAAATACCAACACCAAAGAACGAGAAATGAATCAAAATACGCATTTACAAGCTACATACATATGTATTAGCACTAACCACTAACCACAGTGTTCCGCATATTATTATTATTCAGTGCCCAAAACTAAAAACATACGGAACGCGAATTTAGACTACAGCGAATAAGTACTATTTAATACGCAAATATCGACTGATGTACGTCTGTCAGTATATTAGTCCTTAGTCTTAATTGTAATAGGCAAGGTCATTTCCTCTAATACATCATTTTGAATTATTATTAATAATACTAAATACTAAATACATGATATACATGTGTAGTCTGCTTCAAATTATATGTATGTACAAACAAAAATACAGCGATGTTTATACAGATTACAGTAGACAACTGGAATGCTTGAGACTGCCAAAACACATGTACAATGTACATATTATAATATTAATACTTGTACTACTGTTATTATTGCTTTATTATTCTTATTATTTCATTCACTTTGAAGACTGTAATGTTTTAAGACAAGGTTTTCCAAATGCGCAAAAGAATATTGGCGAGGTTTCAGATACGTGTTATTGTTTACAGTTGAACAAAAAAAAGCTAGAATACATCATGGCAAATTGTATGAATACTACATGTGTACATTTTGCTTTCTCATGTTTGCAAAAATGATCTTTCTATTTTTTCCTACATGTATTGGAATTCATTGCATACCTCGGTACACAGTACACAAAAAAACTGAATAGTATTATGAGTTTCCGCTGCACATTTCAGTGTAAGCTTTGATGAATCATATGTTTACATTTCTCACATAGCTACAAAATACATAGTACACTCGTGTAAAAACTTTACAACGTGCTAAACTCGTAATAAACACTAGACAAAATATTAGGTACATATATTATGTATACTGTAGATTTTCGTAATATTTTTATATTCTTAAATATTGTACTGTAACAAATAACAAGTCCTTTTTATTATAAATAACAATCAAGAGTATTGTGGATTTTGAATGCATGCAAATATATCATGTTTGTTAAACATTAAACATATATCATATCCAATGGATATAAATTGATACTAAAAAGATTATTGTTCATTCACTATCTGTTTTCCCCAATACAATTTGTTGTATAAAGTGCTATAAAGTTAAAAAGATTGATAAACACATATTTTACAGAGATGGATCAACAGCAGCTTCACATGCTTGAAATACAACTGAATGCATTCATGAATAAACATCGTGAGTGAAAATTCATCAGAGAGAGAGAGAGAGAGAAAGAGAGAGAGAACGACTTATCTTACATTTCCATTCTAAACGAATGCTTTAATCTATAATATAAAAGTAAAAGCCAAATCTGTTTTTCGGAGAAAAATAAACAAAACTGTAGGTCATGTATAAGCTTTAAATCACGAATTGAACACATTTTACCTATTTATTTTTTCTCTGTACGTGCAAACATTTTTTGTACATGACTTTTTAAATTTTGGATTCAATCTTGCAGTTTTATGTTTTTGGAGTTTAAGTTTTAAGTACATAGGCATGCTCCAAGTAATACGTAAATGCATTATGTATAATAGGTGAAATATAATTACAGAACAAGTGAATTGCTATCCTCCATTCATAAAATGAGGAACTAATTAACATATGAGGGAACTTTTATAAGAGTGGCGGTTCTAGGGTAAACTAGGAATGCGAGGAATTCGACTCGCCAGTTTCTCGCACAGCATCTCTTACATGTTAAAATTAATTTCCATTATTTTTTTAAAAATACTTCCGGTCAACCTAGGACTTTGAAATTTTCAGGGTAGTTAGTCCGTGACCTGAAGTATATGAATATTTAAAAAAGTGGGTTTACCCTAGAACCGCCAACCTTATGAATTAGCCCTCATATTTTCTGACTACGCAGAAATATGAATGCACAAAAAATGTCGACAGTAAATAAATAAACTGAAATTTAATGGAACCGTCTTGTAGCGAAGGAAAAACAACACAGAAAATAGATTATATACCTTTCATTAATTTCTTCTTAAACCACACAAATAACGTTGCCAAAAACTAAGGACTTAGTACTACACATGTACAATGGAATTTTTCTAACTTCCTAGTCCCATTTTTATGCACTTAGAGGTGGTAAAAACTGTAGTAATCATCATCTAATTGATCTCTTTAATTGCATGACAAACTTTCCTCAAAATTTAATTATTATATTTTGAAGCTTTTCCTTAAATTTAGAACTGACTTAATATTATAATGTATGTAAGAGTCACAATAACTCCTGTAATAATAATAATTGATTTAGTATAATCCAGAGTAAAGATATTGTGACATGTTTTTTTTTGCAAAGTCTCATTTCACGAGGAAAAATATTAAAATAATAATAATACATTCTAAATTATAATCTACTAAATATTGAAATTCTATGCACCTGCAAATTTTGTCTATCGAATAATATGTGAAACAAAACATTCGTTACTTATATGATAATATATTATGGATATAATATCTGTATTTTATACATAATATATTATACTACGTTATACGTGTATACAAAACAATGTACTTTAATACAAATTTTCATTGTTTGTAATGAAACAAAATATAATTATTATTCTTCAGCTAATATAAGTATTACAGAGTACTTAATGTATTAAATACAGTATACATGATAATACTTTGAAGACATTTTCATTTACAATGAAGATTAATAACAATTTATTATTCTGATATTATATTATATTATGCAAAACAATATTTTCCGCGTTTGTAAATTTCTGTACATTTCCTTTCTTTGACACATTACACATGCTCGTGTAAAAGATGTGGTAATAGAAGACAAAATATCAAATATCATATAATATATTACTAATAATTAAGTATAGGAATTCGTACATGCTATACAATTATAATAACAGTAATAATATGATATATATATATAATAGAATAATTATTTTTTTCAAAAAAAAAAAGAGAGGAAAGCATTTTGACATACTATTATGTATGTATGTATATATGCATATAATTTGTATAAATTATATATTAATAATAAATAATATATTAATATTTGTATGTAATATGTAATGTAAATAATAATTCTCACAGACTTTCTCAGTAATTTGTTGTGGTTGTCAAATTATGCAACACGGAGAATAATATGATACCCGGATTCGGTGTCCACAGTACCCGACATTTCTCCTACCCTGAGGGCAAAAGCTGCATCTTCAAAGGGCTTCTGCATTGCCCCTCTTGAAAATGGTCCTAGGTCGCCTATGACAAAACACATATGTTATATATATAGTTAATTATCAAGGTCATTTGTTGTCATACACCGTGTAATAATGTGTAAAGTAATTATTCATATTTAAACTAACCTCCTCTCTTGGCACTGGAACAATCGGAAACTTCAGAAGCTAGCTGAGCAAATGATACTTCCCCCTTTTCAATCCTTTCTCTATATTTCTTCAACAGACTCAATGCTTCTTCTCTTGATCTCTTTATACTCTCTTCTCTCCATGAACTTGGTCTTCTTGATTCACAATGTTTTACCTATAATATTATGATGTTATAAAATTTATTTATTTATTATCCGGATTTATTCTATAACTATATTTCAATTCTCGATCCATCGTATGTATAATACTTTTGGGTTTTTATTTTTCACATCAATTGATTCACAATTGTTTTACCAATAAGTGACGACAAGTAACTTGAACGGGTCCATCATCTGGTTCTGGTTCAGCTGCTCGAGTAGGAACTTCCCATTGGCTATTTATAATATGAAAAATTATTAAGAGAGTTTTTATATTTACCCACATGTATGTATTAATAAGTTTTATCAATTATAAGTTTTTCCATGTTAATGTTTTATATTTTTATGAATCTCACCTATCTTTTGTGTACATGTTCAAATAGTATGCTCTACCTAAAAATAGTAACAACAAAATTACATCTGAAGAAGATAATGATCTTAAATATGTAATAAGAATAATATAGAATTGAATTAGAATTAAATGATGAATCAAAAATCAAAATACACCGACAAAACGAACCTGTAGATCTGGACTCTCGTTTTTCCCAACCGGAAGGTAATTCTCTACTATCCTCATCTGACATTATGTCAACAATATTAACTACTGACTTGATCAAAGGTAGTAAAAATCAACTTATATCAGTTCCCTCTAATTTAAACAATCTAATTTATTTGCAATTATTATCTTTCTAGTTTTTTCACAAAATAAAATTTCGGCGAAATCCGAAATTCTACATTCAAAAAATATAGGGCCCGCTCAATATTTACTCGATGATGAAAAATTTTAATAAAAAAAATCAGTTTTCATGAAATATAAAATAAATAAATGTGTAAAATTATGATAATTTTTTAAATGAAACAAAAAAGTCATGTTGTTTATTATGTATCTGGTATAAAATATTTTCATTTATTTTATATTGAAGTAATAAAAAAAAACATTATGATGATGTTTTAGGCAACTACAATGTTATGTATTTTTTTACATACTTAAGTTCATTCATAATTCATAATAATAATATCATGAGTATATAGTACGTGCGTGAAAAAATTATATTTAACTATACAAAAGTTGAATAATAATTTTTAACTTAATCATAAAAAGTAGGACTTTTGTAATATTACAAAATTTGTAGTAAAATGAGCAGCATAACTTATCCTCTACAAAAACAAATTGACAAAACGATATTCATAAAAATGAAACTACAACACACAAAACATGTGAATAAAAATCATCTAGAAGTAACTATAATAATATTATAATCATTATAAAAAACGCTATAATCTACTATGCATTTTATGTTATATCCCTTTATCTATACATGTCACATAAATACATAAATATATATAATATGTAAATGGAGTCCATATATGGACACAATTTTATGTAACATTACAAAATAATTTACAATTTACTGTGTAATACCATACGATCAAAATATATTACATAATTTGAGGGTATCAAATTTGTTTCGCATTAACATTCCTACAATAATCTGTCCGTATATTGTACGTAAAAAAAAGAGGATATTTTATCATACAAAGTTTACATCATGCATAATAATTATTATTTTTCCCAACTTACAATAGCATATTAATATTATATTATATGACAGACTTATACATTATATATTATATGTACAATAAATCTCAATATTATACAAAAGATAAATGTTTAGTGACTTTTTTAATAAGTCATAATATAATTGTATTTAGTTACACAAAAATATCACTAAAGATATACACCTATACTATATACAATATGAACATGAACATTTTTAGGAAATGTTATAAATGTAAAATTATAGAACATAATATTATAATACATCATCCTTCTTTTCTTTTACAAAGTTTGTTATATTTTTTATAGCACCTCGTATAGTGAAACTTTATATATATACATACTTTATTCTTTATTCACACACTTTTGTTACATAATATATTCTTGTAAAACTATAATTTCATACACTAAAGTTAAAGAAAATAATAAAATCTTCTTATTTAACTACTACCTCTTACAACTAAACTTATATACAATTACTAAGTAACAATATAAAGCTGTAAGAATAATAAATAATGATGATTTTTAAAAAAAACTTCAAAACATTCTCAATTACTACCATGACTCATGTACAAAAAAAAACGTACTGATTTTGTAGTAATACTCTTAGAATTTACCTCAAAGATACCCTTTTAGGTCATAAACTGGTGTAATTATTACACGTACATCTATCTATATAATATATAATATATTTATAAACCAAAATAAACAATAATATATTACTCAGAGTAAAAAAAATTATTGTTAATAGTTAATATTACAAGGTGAATTTGTTGTGTAAGTATAAAAAAAAACAACTACCATGTATTTCAGTAACCTCTATCTATAATCTATATATATAAATAATATTACATCATTATTTCAATGAACGAACACTGTTTTAAATATATATTTATATTTTATCGATTATTTTCCTATTATCCTGTAAATTATACATGAATTCAAAATCAGTCAATTTCAGAATGATGTGTAGACATTTCCCTAAACAGCATTATAATATGTAACACGTACATACAGTATACATACATAATATGCGTCCATTTTTCGTTTTTACACGTGTATTTGTACAAAATATATTTTTAAATGATTTTCTTGGGATTTATGATCACCATCATTTTTCATAATGTTGCATCAGCAGCTTATATTCAAACCAATCAAAATGATTATAATAGAAGTATATAATTTTTTTTATGGTACATCAAATACCTTATTTAAAATCTTAAAATACTCTATCGTGATACCCTACTTCTGATGGTTTGCTCACATTAGCTGCTTGTGGTGGTGGTCTAGGGCCACCACCAAGACGCCTCGGTGGTGCCAAATACTCAAACATACTTTGTAAATGGTGTTGTAACATTATTCCAAGATCAGTAGGCATAGGGTCAGTCCAGAAAAAGTCATGATTCAATGCAGTGTCAGCATCTATTCTTTTGGAAGGGTCCAATGTGAGTAGTTTATCAAGTAGATCACATGCATATGGGTCTTTGACATAAAATTTAAGTCTATCTTTGACCTGTAAATAAATAAAATAAAATAAAATAAAAATCATGAAAAAGTTATGTTACAAATTATGATGATGATGAACAAAAATCTCTATTGCTTTTTTTTTTTAATTTTTAGTATTCTAAAAATCACTTCAAAATAATGATTATTATTATTTCTGTACCCATTTGAAGTTCACTTTTACATTGATTTTAACAATGTAAAAGGCGACAAATGGCCTATATATATATAATATATATTTTTGTTTGGCTCAAAATCCTTAATCATTAATTCATTGTCAGAGTAATGATATACAAAAGTAAAAGAGCCAGTTAAATGAAATAAAAACTATAAAAGGTTCTTTATCATTTTAAAACTTAAATTGGTATTGTTTTGTTATTTGTTGTAAAAGTCCTTCTCATGTTTATAATATGTCTTAGGTTAAATAATTGTTTTGGTTTTATAGATTAATTTGAAAATACAAATACATAATGATATTATATGAATTATTTATTAAATACCTTTCGTTTTTGTCCTTTAGGTAAATCAAGTTTATTGTACAATTCTAAAGTTTCTACACCGGGCCAAACTTCTGGAGTTATTGAACCACATAGTTGGGATATTAAGGTTATTTGTTGCTATAATTTGAAAAAAAATGATGTTGTTTATTTGATAGATTTAATAAAATAATATTTATCTAAAAGTAGGACTCCTCACGACTCGAAACGAAACGAAATCCCGTTCATTTCGTTTCGTTTCGAAGTTTTCGAAACGAGTTTCGAACTTTCGAAACGTGATGACGCCACATTTCGTTTCGAACTCGATTCGTTTCGAAAAGTTCGAGTTTCGTTTCGAATATTTCGAAATCCATATAGTCTGT